>KB853381.1:2587-19319 GCA_000372705.1 Cerataphis brasiliensis yeast-like symbiont
TCGGGCCGCGGGACGGGAAACGCCTGCACTGCAAGGCAGAGTCGGCAGGCCCAGCATGTTGAGACGCTTCCAGACCACGCCGTCCGCCGCCATCCCGTGACCCGCACCGCATGGCCCGCCAGGCTTGATTCTTCATGAGGCTCAGGTTGAGTCGACGTGACTTGCTCCCATTCCGAGCCCACGCAGCGTCCCTCCACCAAACGCCTCTGTGACGCCCGTCGGCCCTGGCTCCGCCGACCCTTGTGTGCCCTGCCCACGACGTCCCCGTGACGGGTAGAGGGCAAGAAAATTGCAAGAGGAGAAACTCCCTTTCCCCGGAAACTCAATAGGAAATAAGCGTCTCAGAGGAAAACCCCGTTCTTCGCCAGCCACCGCTTGTCCGCAACAGCCGGCGCCTCACCAGAAGCTGCACCATCCGATGTAATGTTGGCAGAGGTTCTCCAGTTTCGTCGCCTCTACAATCAGCTTGTTGACCTGGCTGATGACGTCCAGCTCCTCGTTGTACTTGAAATCGCGCCCGTTGAGCTTCTGAGCCACCCGCTCCAGCACCTCGAGCGCCCGTGCGTTCTGCATCTCCGTCTCGGCCGCCCCGTTGACCATGACGCCGTCCGGAGCCGCCGAACTGTTCGTCCGTGCCCGCGTTCGGTGAAGCGGCGGCCCCGGTGGCTCCCCGTTGGCACCCAGCAGCTCCGACGGCGCGATGTCGCCGTTCAAGATGGAGTGTCGTCGCGTCCGCATCGCGTGGGGCCCGATTAGAGCCGCCTCGCGCTCCGACTGGAAGTTGGGCCCGGCTGGAGATGCCGCGTTGGTGAGACGCCACGTGAGGAGCGGGTCGTGGATGAACTGCACGGCGCAGGGCCATCCGTGTTAGTCTCTGACACGTCGCTTCAGATCGCCCGTCTGAATACTGACCGCTTCCAATACCGCCATCACGCTCTCCTTGTTCTCCCGGAGCACCCGCATTACATGCTCGCAGGTGATCCTGAAGCTGCCCTCGATGTTGCTAACCTCCATGGCATACGTCAGCATTCGAGTGAGACGGAAGGGCACCCGCTCCGGGTATTTTTCGCGCTTCATAGCCACTTCGAAGCAGTCGCCAAAGTCGATGTGTACGATCTTGCCCGTGATCCGGTCAAGCATCAGGTTCGACGGATGTCGGTCGCCTAGTCCCAGGATATAGCCTACAATCGACATGACGCCCAGCGACCGCGTGTAGTTGGTGCGCCGCTCCAGCCACGCCTCCGACGACTTGGACTTGAGCCAGAGGAGCCGGTACAGATCCTGGCCCGTCGTGTTGTCCAGCGCGTAGCCGAACACTTCCACCTTCTGCATCAGCGTCAGGTTGTCGTAGTCCGGCGCCATCTGGAGCATGATGCGGTGTTCGATGTTGAGCAGAATCTTACGGTTCTCGCGATATTCGCGGATTAGGATGTGGAGCGTGTCGCTGTTCGGTACCCAGCCCAAAAGACCCGAGTTCTGCGATAGTGGAATCGCCGGATACCGCTGGATGTTAAAGTGTCGCTTGAAGCACTCCGAATCGTTCACCAGCAGCGTGTTGCACAGTCCAAACAGCTGCATCACCCGCTCGTCCTGACGGATGTCCTCGTGGCCCTTGAGCAGGAAGGCGTACGTCACTCCGTCGCTGCCCATCACGCTGAGCTTTCTCGGTCTCTGCTTCGAGTTGATGACGGTAAAAGTCGAGTCGACCGACATGATCCGGATAATCGGCTGCCCGCTCTTGTACGTCCCGGGCACCGCAAGGTCGAGGTTCTTGGCCCCCAGCAGCTTGGGTGAGCAATACGTAAGATCCAGCGATGTCAACTGCGGAAGCTGTCGCGTCACTCGTCGGAACACCTGGTAATAGAGGTCCCAAGCCTGGTTGAGGTCGTTTACGTCCTTGGTCGTCTCGTATTGGTGGCACCACTCCTGCGCCTCTTTAAGGTCGCGCCCGAATGCCTGCGCAAACGAAATCTCCCGCAGCGTCTCGGGCCCGCGATCCAGCAGGGCGTGCAGCGGGTTGAGCGTCGTAAACATGCCGTCGATGTTGTGGTCGCCAAAGTACAGCCGCGAAGCCTCTTCCAAGCCCTCGTGCCACAGCTCGTGCCACAGCACGGCCACGCGAATGAGCTCATGGCTTACCGTGTCGGCTTGCGCCACCAGATTCGCGCTATGCTGGCGCATGCTGTCCATGATCTGGGCCGCCGACCTCGACCGTCGCGTGCTCTGCCACGACTTCATCGCCACCGTCAGGGGGTACACGAGCGCCTGAGGGTGCGTACGTCCGACGTCGGCCAGCAAGTTGTGCACCGACTGCTGCACTCGCTTGTCCGGCAGGCTGATGCGCGCAATAAGCTGAGGGATGACCTCGAGCCAGGTGTCAATGCTGACCGTGGCAATGCCGTCCACGACCGCCGAGTTGACGTCGACGTTACCGCCGTGAGCGAACCAGAGAGTCAGAAGGCGGAGCGTGTTCTGGAGGGAGCTGCCCACCGACAAGGCGATCGACTTGAAGAAGCCCTGGATGGCCGGCACCACGTGGTCCACCACCATGGCTTGGTCTGATCGAGAAAGGTGGCCTTCGTTCCTGGCCGAAAGCGTCTGCACAATCTCAAAGTTGGCCAGCGCCCATGCGTGCCAGGCTTTATACCAGTGCGGGTTGTACTTGGTAGCCTGAGAGTACGAGGTCAGGATCTCCTGCACTTTGCTGTACTGCCAGTCGTCCTTGTTGAGGGCCTTAAGCCACTCGCCCTGCCGCAGGCAGCACTTGGCCAGCAGCACTGTTTGCTCGTGCAAGGCACGCTGCGTCTGCGGGCTCATGAGCGACGGATCTAGTTGCTGGGGGAAGCCGTAGTCGGTCGGTATGCTGCCGTCGCCGCCCATCTGCGCCGCAAGATGGGCCCGCGTCACGTCCAGCCGGTGAGACGTGTCGTTAGTGAAACGCTGTAGGCAGTACAGGGTCCGCTCTGCGACGGGCTCTCGCCGCGACGCTGGCTGCTGGCCCACCTCCCACTCGAACTTGAGCATCGCGTAAATCACCTGCGCCGGTATGTTCCACGCCGCCGTCGAGCTAGGGCGTTCGTTCCTGCTCTCCGGCCAGTAGGGAATCATCGCATCTAGCGGTGCGTCTGAACCGATGAGCTGCTTCAGTGACTTTTCAGCCAGGCCCATGCGTCCAGATTTGCGGCACAGGTTCGCAAACTTGATCCACATCCGCATGTTTTCCACAGGTGAGAGGACCAAGGCCCTGAGCCGTAGCATGCGATGCCAAACCTCGACGTTGCGCTGACACCCCTGAAGTCTGGTCTCCCATGTCTTCCGCATCGTCGCTTGTTTTCTCTCGTCACACTGTTTGTACACAATAAGTTCCTCCAACTCGGCGAGCATCTGAACTCGAACGACGACCTGATAGGCCCGGTTGTAAGACTCGCTCACGAGCGCGCTCAGCTCCGTATCCAAACCCTCACGAGCTTGCTCCACGCAGGCAATCGCCTCGCGGAATTGGTTTCGGTGCAGTGCCAGGATTGCCCCGAAAAACGAGCGGTCAGGTGAATGGCGCTTGAGGGAGGAAAGGTAGTTGTCCATCGAGTCCCATTTGCACTGGCCCCATGCGGCCGCCGTCGCGAGCGGAGCGATCATGCGCTGGACCTCTGGTGCCGAGTTGCTCCAGGCACTGCTTGTCAGGCTTGCCAGTGCGTCCCATTCGCCCAGGGCATGCAGACAGCGCATCTTGCCCATGACAATTTCAATGGGGACCGGCAGGTCCGAAGCAACTTCTTGCTCGCGCTGGTTGTAAAAGTCCAGTGCCTCCTCCCACCGCTCCAGCTTTTCAAACCAAGTCTCGCGCAGCTGAATGCCTTCCTTGTACAG
This sequence comes from Cerataphis brasiliensis yeast-like symbiont, assembly GCA_000372705.1. Classification (NCBI taxonomy): domain Eukaryota; kingdom Fungi; phylum Ascomycota; species Cerataphis brasiliensis yeast-like symbiont. The sequence continues at coordinate 6,455 of KB853381.1, forward strand.
CTGAGCTTTTCTGAGTATGCCAATCGCTGCGTCCGACTGCTGCAGTTGATTGTTGATGACGATGAGGGCCTCAACCGCTCCGCTGCTCTGGTCCTGTAAGAATTCAAGTTCCTTGTAGTGCAATGCCTTTGCGTAGGCATGGCAGCGAGCTGCCTCTCGGCCGAGGACGCGAATGTCGATGGGCAGTGCCTTATCGTCATGCTCCATAAATTCGGCGAGGTTGAGTAAGAGGCCGAGTAGATCAGGTGGCACATTCTCCGACTTGATAGCGCTTTCGATGTTTTGGATCAGTTCGTCCTGAAACTGTTCGTAAAGCTCGCTCCAGCACGAGACGAATGCCGAGTTGAAGAGCTCGCGGGCCAAGGGGAGATAGACGCTAGCTAGGCTGGCGCAAGCACGAAGCGCGTGATTGGGTGACTCTGTCAAGAGCGTCGTGCTGAAGCGCCGCAGCCACTCTTGCCAGTCCTCCTTGGTGGACTTGCCTCTCGTGTCCCAGGCGGCCTTGAGGTGAACCGGGTTCATCTCGAGCTTCTTGGTACCAAGATCTGCCAATGGCGTCTCATCCATCATGTCCGTAAATCGAGACTGAGAGCTCAGGTCCTGCGGCAGAACCTCTCCTTTCTTCAACTTGCTCACGAGCAGCTCGTAGTTTTGGTGTTGCACTTGATTCTGGTTGATGACCTTGTTAACTGTACCCATAAAGTGAAGATAGTCGCGCCCGAGCTGTTGGATCAAGGCGCAAAGCGTGTCGAGCGCTGCTACTCTGAGTGTGTTCTCGCCCATCTCCAATACGCGCGTTAGGGGATGGATGATTTTGGCCGCGTAGTCGTCAAGGTTCACCTGCCGCGAGATCTTGCCGATTGTGTCGATAGCGTGCTTCCGTATAAACAGAGGCTGGCCTTGTTTTTCAAAGGTATGGACGATAACAGGAATAATGAGGTGCATGTACTCTTCGGCGCTGGCCCCAAAGACGAGAAAGGCGTGGAGTACTCGTTCTGACGGAATCCTTTTCGCGCTTGAGTCCTTGTCGAGAACTCCAAGCATGAGCGGTAGGATGCCCGCCAGGTAAATCTTGAACTCGCCTTCGAGAGAGCGAGATATGGCTTCAACCAATGAAAGAATGGTGGTTTGCAAAGATGTCGACTTGTACCAGTACTCTTGGAGAATCTCGATGATATCAGGGAGGAAATTCCTGATGTGTTGCCTAACGATACTGACCAGCGTGGCCAGTTGATTGAAATAGGATTCAAGTCGGGTCGAGGCCGACGATCGGATGACATGCAGGAATGCCGGGATAATCCGGTCGAGAAACGAGACACATTCGAGACCTAGAGTCCTGAAGATGTTCATGATGGCTTCTATCACGGCAGCATGATGTTGTGCGAGCGAGTGGTCCTTGAGTATTTGTAGGAGGGCGTTGATGACGACAGTGGGGAAATACTCTTTGTTGGAAGGCGACAACCCCGTCATCATTAGGGATATGTCCGTCATCTGGTTGCTCTCCGCTTTTCGCTGCACTTCTGGTGCGCGCTCTTCGACTTGCTGTCTCCAACTGTCAGTCCTACGTGAACGCGAGCATATGGGTGAATGGGAATCACAGGCTATCCTACCTGGTGCTTGTAGGGGTCTAAGGCCCCTAATATGCCCATGAGCTTGATCGTCTCTTGGCGAAGAAGGCCCCTCTGGCCCTCTGTCCTGATAATTCCCTGCAAAATCTCCAAAAGTTGTGGGTACTCGAGGTACGGCTCGATGACATATCCAGAGTTGCTCGCGAGCTGTCCCAGGGCATTGAGTGCAGCTTCACGCTTAACGTTGGAGCTCTGGTCTTGGAGCGCGTCTAGGATTATGGGCATCAGGCGACTCTTGTAGGGGAGCATGTCTTCGCCTCCAACAGTGGCCAGTTCGCCAATGGCCTTCAAGATGGTTGCGGCCACCGACGGTAGTGGATCGCTTGCCTTGGGCAACAAAACCGATATCATGGGCTCGACATAAGGCTTAATCAGGGTCTGTGCGTTTTGAACGAGCAGGCCGAGTAACTTGGCACTTTCTTCCTTGTTTCGGGCCACGTCGGAGAACTCCAACTCGGTGAGCATCTGGATGAGTGTCTTGCGCAGTGAGGGAATGACGTAGGCCGGATTGTATCTGGCCAGACGACCAATGATGGAAATGGCGACTTCTCGAATGGAAAAAATCTCGTCGTTGAGGGCAAAGAAAAGAATGCGAATGTTCTCCGCCTTGGCCAAGTGGCGATCAAACCGCTCGTCCAGCGCAGCAAGAACTGTTCTCCGAATGCTCGGCTCCGGGTCCGACACACCTACCGTGAGCAGTTTTTCTATAACATCGCCCACGACCTGAAGAGCATGATAGCTTATCTGGTTGACAATGGGATCCCTCACGTAGAGCTGGCAGCATGTGAGGGCTGTCGCTTCTCGAATCTCCGGGTCCTCGTCCTCGACATACTTGATGGCTACATCGCGTACGAACTCATTGAGTATATGCCCGGAAAAGTCGAAGCTACCAAGGGTGTTAAGGGCCAGCTTGACTTCCGCCCGTCGGTGTTCATAAGCTTGAGGGTCCTTGGCGTCCTTGGCGATGGCAGGCACAGAGTTGAGCGTGTTCGGCTGTGGGGCGCCGAGCGGCTTGAATGGCTCGCCGCAGAGAACGACACTTAGCATGTCAAGGAGTCTTTCTTGTATCGTGGGCTTGACCGGCGGTATGTAAAAAGCCATATCCACCAAGGCTTGCGTCAACTTGGGGGTCAGATCACAAGCAAATATGGGGTCGAGTAGCGCCTCCATGTATTTGCTCAGCGTTTGACCTACGGCCACGGCCAAGCGGCTGATGCAATCAAACACCGGGTCCACTGAGCCTCTCCTGCGGGACTGGACGCTGAGCCCTTCTCTAACGTAGATGAGAACACCGTCGAGATAGGGTGCAATAGCGCTTTTGACAGAATTGGCGATATTGCCGATGGCGAGGAAGGCATCGTTGCGCTCCTTATCCTTCTTGAGCATTCCGGATAAGTAGACCATGAACTTGTGCAGCCAAGTGTGGGCAAAGTCGGCCGGGGAGTAGCTGGCCAGGTCCGGAATGAGAAGAACGACGGTGCTTCTGATTGTCGGGTCTCGGTGGTCTTTGTGTTTGAAGACAATGTCGCAAGCCTCTTGGTAATGGTCCTGCATGAACATGCCTCCTTGTTCGAGAAGCTCCTTGAGTACAAGGAGAGAGGCATGAATGGACTCGACGGTTAAGGTCTTGAGGCCCTGCCGCATTTCGATATAAATCTTGCTCATCCACAACTGCCTCATCTCCTGGTCCCTTTCCCGGATAATTCGGAAGCATGCGCTGACCGTCTCGGCAGAGGTCGCACGAATGAGCTTTCGGGGATCCCGCAGGCCAATCCAAATCCAGTCGAAGATGGTCGGGATGAACTGGTACATGAGCGTCGGCGCATTTCTTGCCAGCTCCCTCAGAACAAGAACAGCGCTATAGCGACGTTCTTCTACCCGATCGTTTTGTAGCCACTCCAAAGCCGTGTTCACCTCAGATTCGACGAGTTCGGATATCAGGGCACCGCCAGGGCGGCAAAGCTTTCCTAGTGCAATGGCCGCCGGCTGCATGGGGTTGATATCTTTACCTCGCAGGATTATCTTGAGGTTTTGCGTGAATCGAGTATATTTAGCTGCAACGTCGACACCGTCGAAGTCGACGAGCGAATCCAGTGCGTAGATGCCGCCCAGGCGCTCGGCAGAGTCGCCGCCATGGGTGATGAGTTGTGTAATCTTGTTGTTGACGGAATGGTAGAAGGCTAGAAATTGTTCCTGACTGAGGTCTGTTCAGTCGGTCAGCGCCATCATTCTGGTTGGTGTGACTCGGGCTCAGGGATATGGCTCGAGTCCTCACCTCGATGGCAGACAACAACGAGATCACGCAGTTTTATGGCCGCACGCTTGCGTGTATCATCTCCAACGCTGCGTCGAAGTTAGATGGATCGTATCGAATATGTGGACAGAGGTCTCGGGATCTTACCGCGACCGTAGTCCTCTGATGATGTGGTCCAGTCGCTCCAGCGCGACCTGCTGCTGCTGGGCCATACCCTGGACTTGGAGGGCCTGGACTCGGAGCTCAGGACCACAGGGTTCGACTGACCAGCCGAAGGTAAGCGTACGCTTAAGCCAGTATGGCCACCTCGCTATCGACGATTCGTTCCCGACGAGAAGCTGTGTTCTCGAGACGAGGCCAGAGAAGGGAGTGGTTTGTGAAGACGTCGGATAGCCAGCGACCCTTGGTCAAGGATAAAGAAGAGAAGTACGGGAGAAATTGAGATAGTCACGGTTCACAGAACCGTGATGAATAGGTGGCCCAAGCGGCAAAGTGTGATTCATCGAGGTGCGTTGAGGCTGCGAGGCTGGAGCCGATAATTAGATGTTGCTGACTGACGGACTGCCTGAGGATCGATGGATTTGAGGAAAATAGGAGCACATTTCACGTGACAAGTATGGGGCACGCACATGTCCGAATAAGAAACCAAAAGGCCAGAGATGGCTTTTCAAGTTCTTTTACAAGGCAATCGACCATATTTCCTCAAAGAGCTCTCCTACATACGCTGCGCGTTGTAGGGACAGGTTCCGAGGGAGCTGGTTGAACCCCTCGACCAGTATCCACTGGCGTCGACGAAGGCCTGGCAGCTTGTAGTGGGTCTCACTAGCCCCGTATTGCGCACAGTGACGTCTTGCTGGTCATCAAGAGCGAAGTGACCACTCTTACGAGGGAGGTCCGCTGCCTTTCGCCTCATCAGGATTCCCGTGCATCGCGTCGATGGCTTCCACTCCTGCCCACCACCTTCATATACGGCAAGGACTATGCGAGAAAGTGGCATTGAGCCAGTCGAACGTCGATCAACTTCGGCTCTGCGAAGACACGCCTCATGCGACGGATGTTAACGAGGCTGTGCAAAGATTGTGCAGGGCTGCCAGTGACGAGGTGAGCTCTTGGCCCTGTCGCCAGAGTTTCCGGCACCATATACGCATTCATCATCCTGAAACGGACCTGCAGAGTCGTCGCACCGAGGCGCTTCAGCTTTTTTCCATTCTGTCTGCCCAACTATCAGCTCCAACTGCCGGTGCAAGTATCTTCTGGCCTCTAGTTGATTCCGGCCTCTCCCTTCACCATGTTGTCGGTGCGATCTATGCTCATTGACCTGACCTTCCAGCTCCAACCGCCTCTAATCCTTTGTTCCAGACCATGGCACACATGCTCTCACCGCCGAGCTAGTCCTAGCCTCTCTGCATCGGCTTTGCGATCCTGAGCGCGAACTCTTACTAGACGACCGTGCTCTGCTATCTATCGTCGCCTACACTGATACTCGGGATTCTTGGACCACCTATTCATCTTCTCTTTTGGCCGCCAGTCTCGCGGCGTCATACGAATCTGCCCGTGAGCTTGATGTCTTCATCACTGGTCCGTTACTTCATGGCTACTTGCGTCCGCTTTTGTCGGGATCGAGTGCCAGGGTTACTGCCGCCGGAAGGCCCGCTCACTTTCCACTACCTGTTACAAGCTATTCCTCGGCCGAACGATCTCGGTGGAAGGAAGCAGATCCGCCAGTTGTACCCCTACTCCGCTGGGCAACGGACCGCGCCCATGTAAGTGCGCTTGTGGTCTGGTTCAGGTGAACGCGTCTCGGCCTCACTAAGTTGCTTACGGAAACTTGATACAGCCAGACCTGATTGTGCATCACTGGCCCCTGTTTTTGCCTGGCCTGTTGACCTTGATCGAGGATGAAGATATGAGTATGAAAGATGAAGGCCTTCGCATCCTTTCCGTCTTCCTGCGCAAGTTTCCTTCGGAAATCCTTCGTTCGACCGGCACGGGGAGTCTTTTGGAGCATGCTGTTTCTCCAATTCTCCAATTCCTCCCAGAGTCGACAAACGACCATGATTGCGTCAACGTTCTCCATCAGGTGTTTCACGTCCTATTCCGGTTGGCTGATGTACATCAAGATTCGTCTGGTCGTGCAAAACGACTCCGGTACGACAAAATTGTCAGAGACGGAATCATAGCCGGCCAACTCCACGCCTCGCAAAACCCTCTCATCGTCGAAGTCTTGATAAGCAATATGACCTTAGCCATTTCAAGTCTTGGCATTTTCGCAGCTCGACATCTTCGGGTAAGCGGGCAGGGCGACGTGCCAGAGCATCATGTACTGACCTGCTGGGCGCCTCGCAGAGTCTCCTTGGTATAATCGAGTCGGTCATGACTGATCCTTTTGCTTTTTCGCACCCGCCGTCGGTGATGGCTGCTGCTCGAATGCTGCATATCATTTTGTCCAGCTGTTGGCCAAGGATCTTATCCAATGCTGCTTATACAGGGCAATTGTATCGCATCATAGCAGTATGCTGGCTGAGTTTGCATGATGGGAAATGCGCGTCGGATGCGGGTGACCGAATTGATCAGTTGCTCAGGCTGTCTGCAACGACGTTGCACGTTCTGTGGCGTGGTGAGCAACCGGATGCACTGATGGAGGTGTTCGGCAAAGAACCTCGTCTCAGAACCCTGTTTCTCGTTGACCCATGAGAAAGGGTCATATGCTTCGTCATTTCCTGCCGAGCCCAGGCTGAGCAGTAAAAGGCTCGTTATTTTGTCAATCCAGAGGTTGCTGCTTAAAGAAAGACTTGCCACGGAGCCACTTTTCATAGGCTTTGTATCTCTTCTTCGGTCCGTCCTCCTCTGTGACAGTTAGCGGATTCTCGCCCACCTTCAGCAGTTCACCGTAGGTGACGAGCTCGTCTTCGGTGCCGGAACCCACGAGCCCCAGATTTTGCCAACTCCCACTGATGTAATCTTGATATTCGGAGGAGTCAAAATGCTGAGGCATTTCACTCGATACAACCAGCGGTAGGTTTTGTGGATGACGAATGCAGCGCTCGTAGTCCTCTGCTTCGTGAGCCTTGACGGATGGGTTGAGAGAGTCATGCACGGCTTTCGTAAACGTCCATTGCGCGTCTTTGAATTTCTCGAGGGGTGCAGCCCGTGTGTTGGTGGCATCTTTAAGGATTTCGTTCGTACCCGACGTAGGTCTGGGAATATTTTGCATGGGCTGGAGCCAACGTTGAAGCGAGATACTTTTCGCAGTCGGTCGTTCTGGCACGCCGGAAAAATTGTCGTCGTCCCGAGCGGGCAGCCTGGACGATTCAGACGAGCCCTGAAATATCAAGTCTTTCTTCGCTTTCTTCTTCTCGCCTTCGACGTCTCCCTCGGTCCGAACTCGAAAGGGACTCAGGTCATATCGACCGTCCTGAGTCGACTTGAGAGGAATGTACTTAATAGTCGAGTTCATCTTGTACGCAAACATTTTGGGAAAGGATGACAAGGTGGCCGGACGGTAATACTCGAGCCAGTAGTCGTCGAAAACGCCCACGGGAGACTGGAGCATAGACCTAGAAGTCGGAGTAGGACAGGTCTTGCTTTTGGCTACAAGATTCGAAGGGGTGAACAAATTGATATAACTGCTTTTCTTCACGGCCGAGCAGTCCTTGGGATCAGAATGATGAAGATAGTAATCCGTGGCCAGATCCCATAGCATTGGTTGGCCCTCGGTGAAGATATAATTTCCTAAAAAGAGATTGTACGCTTCCTGGCGCTGGCTGTCAAGGAAAGAGTTGTTATAATACCGCTTGAAGCTCTCGATCATGTCGCGGGAGTGACTGGTCCACTGATTGATCTTGCGGTACGTCTCCATTGTGTTGACAAGCTGCGAACCACCGTATTGCACGGCAATAGTGTCCCCATGGTCATGCCACATGTGGGTGAAAAGATTGACAGCATCAGTGTCGTACTCGACTGAGGTATCGGCCAAGATGCCCAAGGCGTGCAATTGGTGGCCGAGCGCTCGCTTCCCAATGACAAACTGAGCCGCATTTGTCCGATCCAGGCAGTCGATACAGTTGGTGCGGGCTACGCCGTTCTGCGTGGTCATAGGGCACGTTTGACCATCACCGTTCTGGAAAAATCCGGTTGCTTCCAGGACGGACTCTGCTATGAGCTCTAGGTTACCAATAACATCTCCGTCGCGAACTTTTGATGCTCGGCTCATATCCCAAGCCTTGTAAATAATCTTTTTCTGAGGAGGCAGGAACTGGTTAAGATAGTCAATGGCATGTGTGTATTCTTCCAGCAGTTTTGATTCTCTAGGCTGTCGCTCCTTCGCTTTGACGAGATTCAGCACGTAGATTGGGGCGCCATAGCGTTGGAATAAATTGTCAAAGTGAAGCGCTGCGACGCCATAAAAGGGATCGATTAGATTTAGCTCAATCGGGGGCTTTGGCGTGACTCCGGTGTTTTCTTGAGTCCAGTGCAAGGGAATGCTTCCTCGATGTTGGACGTAGGAGGTATATTGCGGACTGCAGAAGAGGCGGGGGCCTGGAGCATGGAAGGATGTCGTCAGAGACTCGGCGACTACTTGCTCCGTCTCTACATCGTTGGCTACGTAGCCCTTGGTCTCCAAATCAGCTCATGTCGGTGGATGAGATATGTCGAGGGAATGCAATACCAAGTCGTTGGCGCCACGTTTCAGAAACCTTGCACCGGCAAAGAAGCGAGATCGGCGAGCAATGACGGTGATGTGAACGGTCCGGCCGTAGATAGACAGAGCTGGTCGCGAATTAGCGCTCTGTAGCGCATGTGTCTAATAGCAACAATCTGCGCCAACTCACCAGCCTGATCAATGTACCCATGTATGATGGGCCGACACCAGTCAAATGCATTATTGGCGAGAGCTCGAGTGGCAGGTTGAAGTAAATGGTAGTTCCATATGAACATGTAGTTGAAGTCATCATCGGGGGACGATGCGGTCCCTTGAGCAACTGCCGCTCTTTCCCTGTTGATGTTATGCTGAAGCGTCCGAGTCACATCGTACGAATAACTATAGTAAAATGACTTGGTCAAGTCCAGAGTATTGAGAATACTCAAGAATCTTTGCTCCTCGCCGTTTTTAAAATCCGACTTGGTCCACCCTTGGGTGAGTGGAATCAAGTCGGTGCCCTCTATTTGGTAGATATAGTGGCCGCCAATCATCGCAACCGTACTCTTCTTGGTTGTGATAAGCATATAATAAGGGCCAGTGAACTTGATAAAGCCTAGGATTCCCCAGGTAGTGCAGCGAAGTCTAATGCCCCCGGTTCCGCGATTACCATCGTCTATGGTATCGAGGAGCTGATTTATCTCTTTCAGACTGTACATAATCGTGTCATCCGTGACGTTGAGATCAGCTCCTTCGGTGGTTCTGTCAACCTTGAGGATCCGGTATCGTTTCTCGCTAACGTCAACTCCGACCACATAGTAGCGGCTGGCTGTTTCATATAAGCTGAATTTGTGCATCTTGTACATAACCCGGTCAAAAGCCCTTTTCTCTTTATATTGACCGATTCCTTTCGAGACATGGTTGCGATGTGTTGAAACTCGGCTCCATGTATGATTGATAGGCCTCGGCACAGCAGGATCTTGCTCATCGGGTTCGCTCGTGCCCCTGGCGTCCATGGTGCCATTAAGTAGAGCTCCTGTTGCGCTGGATGCTTCCTGAATTATGGGCGTCCATATGGACCTGCGTAAACAGTATAGTCATCAGGAAGAAATGACGGAAATTGCTGAGTAATGCCACGTACGTATCAAATTAACAGCATGAGCTATTAACTAGTTATTTAGTTATACCCATTGGTCCTACCTTTGCAAAGGCCAATTACGTGCGAGACGGCTTCGTTGGCCCCCGCAATGGTGGATCCAGCGGACACCCTGTCGCTTCACTTTGCGCATACGTAGTTCACTAATTATTACCTCTGGGACTGTAATCAGTCTTATCGATAAAAGGCCCCAAAGACATCTTGAACCGAGCCGAATTTGTGCGTAACAAGCAGCCATACATGCTTCACTCGGTGACTGGACCGGCATTATCCGTGGTCTGCTTCAAATTTTACTTCAAACGCTGCCTTCTTCCGGCTGCTCTTGTGCGACGCCATGGGCAACGATGGCGGATCCATCCCCAAACGACGCGAGCTCGTGAAAAATGCTTCACGCGCTCCGACCGTTTCGGAACTTAAAGCGACTATCCTTGAGTCACAGTCGCATGCATGGACGCATTGCGCGCTCAATGGCGAACCTCTCGACCTAGATGCTGTCGTGTCAGACGGGCACGGTCGGCTATACAACTATGAGGCAATACTCGACGGCCTCGTACCCTCTGAGGATCACACTGAGACTCTGCGCCTCTTTACGATGGGAATCACGTCCCTACGAGATGTCGTCCGTCTCAAATTTTCCAAGCAAGACAAGACGTGGATTTGTCCAATATCAATGAAAGAAATGGGCGCGGCCACTCGAGCTGTGTACCTAGTGCCTTGCGGCCACGTGTTTGCCGAGGTTGCCATTAACGAAATTCAAGAGGAATCATGTCCAGAATGTGGCGCGGCATTTGATCGAGAAAATGTCATACCAATTCTTGCAACCTCGGAAAAGGACACTTTGAGGCTTCAAAAACGAATTGATGGATTGCGCGCCAAGGGATTGGCTCATTCTCTCAAGAAGGACAAGTCGGAGAAGAAGAGGAAAGGACGCACGGCGGTGGAATCCAACGAGGCAGGAGGTAATGGCAAGAAGGATAAGACGTTGACCAAGACTGGCCATAAGCGGACGCGGGAAACATTGGATCAGCGGACCAGCAGCATCAACAATACGATAGCAGCGTCGTTGACGGCCAAAGTGTTGGCAGAACAGGACAATAAGAACAAGCGGCAAAAACGCGTGGTCGATACTGTCCGTCGAAACCCGGAGAGATGAGGTGGCCCAGGGCTCAATGGGAGAGTAACGCCTGGATTTTGATGCTCTTGGCGGATATTACAGGAAGATAACGCACAATCCAAAGGCCTGGGTTATCGATGAAGCCACCAAGGGACTGGGATTCCCAATGGTCCAAAAGACAGCACAAACCCTGCGTGTTTACTTAAAGACAGCGCCTATAATGGATGCGCCAATCGCCTGGAGAGAAGCTAGCCGGCATGAAACGGTGGGAAAGCGCCCAAGCAAGGCAACGGGAAAGAGAAGCTCGAAAAGACGGGCCGCACAAACGGCGAACAAAAAAAGCTCTTCACTTAAGCGCCTACTCCGGACGGCCAACTCGAGAAACAGGGAACAGGGGGAGGATGTGAGAGTGAGAGAGGACACAAGCAAGCATGTAATGTGTCCATGAGCCGAAACAAGCGCTCATGCGACAACGGTCGTCGCCAGCGAATCAGCGTCTGCGGCACGGGCGAACTGCTGAGGCCAATGGAAAGATCGGCCCGCACCTTCAGCATTGCCTCTTGGAATAAGTTGGACATGCCTGCAGAGTTTGAGTTGATGTGCCGCAAGGCTTGCTCATCCGGGAAAGGCTTCGCATTCGCGGTACAGAAAACGTGCTGGGCGTAATTTTGGCGGCAAGGGCTGCTTTTCCCATCGATCTTTCGCGTTTCGCCAGCCCTTCGCTTCTTCCGTCATCTCTATGCCAACGGGCACGTTCCATCTGCCAAGATTCATTTAAAGTGAGGCGTCGCCAATGACGGAGCACCGTGTCTACAACCAAAGCCTCGGGCAACACGCCGTCGGTCGAGTAAGTACTAAGGCAAACAGACAAGTGCTAGCGTCAAGGACGGGATTTGACCTACATTGGCGACGGCAATCGTCCATGCACAGGAAGATTTTCCGTCCAAGAACATTGTTGCTCGGCTACCGAGGCTTTGGAGTGGTCGTTGCGTCAAAAGCAGCCCGAGTCTGTGCCACCGACACCTCAATCGGCGGATAAAAGCTGTGGCGTCAGACGTCATCTCTGCAGACGATGCTGACAAGGTTCTGGACTACGCATTGCAAATCGTGTACGGCATGGAGCTGAGGGATACATTGGCTCCCACGGACGTTCTGCGCCCGCTGGTGTGCAAGTTCATCGACGACGTTGCACAGCACGTCTGGCAGGCGCCCTCCGAGGCTCACACGACGCACACGATGATTTCTTGCAGCTCGTCGACACCTGGGTTCGGCGGGAAATGGTTATGTGGGGCTTTGGGGAGAGCGGGTAGAGCCGATATGGGCAGAGGCGATGGATGGCTGTTTCCGGGCCAGAAGGCGCTTGCAGGACAGTGGGCCAGACGGCGAAAGGGGCGGTTTTGCTTCCCACTACGTGTAGCCAGTCATGTACACGCAGTAAGTCGAAGAGCTACGGGACGGCATGGGCATGGCCCGAAGGGTCAGCCAAAGACGGTGGCTGAAGGCCGGAGGCGAGAAGCGGCATGGCGAGGCGCGCAACCTCGTCGGCCACGCCCCAGCTGATCTCGAAGCCTCGGCCACCGGCGCCGTAGGCGTGCACGACAGGGCGGCTCGCTTGCGTGCGGCTGGCCAGGCCGTGCTCAACCTCGAGTCTCATGCCGCCGTGACGAGCAGGTCTGCGGTCGACGATGTCGGCGATGACGGCGACATCATGCCGGTGGGCCGACGGGCCTGGCGAGTGCCGCCCGCTCTCTTGGTGGCCGGGAGGCACGAGGTCCAGCGCGCGGGCGAGCAGACGCTGCCTAGTCGGGGTATCAGGTGCGGCCCGCCAGTCCCCAGGCTCCTTGGTGCCGCCAATGATGGTACCTCCGTTGAAGAAGCGCGGGATCAGGAAGCTCCAGGAGCCGTCCCGATGCTGACGGGTCACGGTGGTGGTGGCGGCAAGATGGGTGAGGACGGTCTGGCCTGATGCGCTGGCACGGGGCCACGTCAGCGCCGGTGAGATTGCTTGGCCGCGCAGACGGATGGGGCGCGGCCCGCACCTCTGATGGGATAGCAGGCAGCGTCTCGGAAGCCG
>KB853384.1:14822-25349 GCA_000372705.1 Cerataphis brasiliensis yeast-like symbiont
GGCGGCGGCTTAGCAGCCTTGCAAGCGGCTGGACAGCCCCCCCTCCCGTCCGATTGCGCACGTGAGCTGCCTTTCCGTAACGACGGACGACGACGGACGACGACGGCGACGACGACGACGATGGCGGCCGACGACGGACATGATGGGGCGGCGACGGCTGGCGAGAGGAAGGCCCTGAGCGGCGTGACGCACATCAAATACTAGAAGCGCTAAACGAAGCAGAAACAGCCGTGAGTCACCGGCGCGTCGGCTGCTGGCAGTGTCTTTCCGGCGGCCGGTTGGTTTACGGTGCCCTGTTCTGCCTGGCTTGGCCTTTGGTCACTCCCCCTTGGCTTCCCCCCCTGTCTTCCCTGGTCGACTCGTCTCTGCCTGGCGCTGCCTGACGCTGCCTGCTTTGGAGGTCGCCAAGCGTGAGGCAACCAGCCAACCTAGCTGCAAGGGTTGTCGATCCCGCCGCTCATCCAAGGCCCCTGTGGCCGCCCATCATCACCGCAGAGCCCTGGTCTTGCCAGGTTATCTATCTATTTCGACGTTGACACTTATGCTGCCTTCTTGCGCCTCCGTTCCCTCACTCCTTCCACGCGCGCTCCAGGTACACTCAGTCGAGATCTATTTCTGGTTGATGGCTCTAATGGCCTCCGGTCCCGGCCCTTTGCAAACACCATGACTGGCATCCCTTGCCCTGCCGCGGCTTGTGCCAGCTGGCATATACAAATCGTCAACCTCGTCCGACCTTGAGCTGCTCTTTCTCGCGCATCGCTTCTCTACTCGTACTCGGCATCGCCCTGAGATCCCTTTCCATAAACTGACGGGAGCCAGCTCAGACAGATTCGTCTTCATCGCCCTCGGGCTCTTTCCCTCTCGGCTGCTCCTCGATCTCGCCTCGTCGCCTTTGACCATACCTCGCTCACAGTGGCCTGCCTTGCCATTACCTCACTCGACACACGTCCAGGCCACCTGTCCGGGCTGTCTCGAGACGATTATACCTCTCAGAAGCGTAAAAGCACTGGCGCGCTTCCTTCCAGCGCCTGACGTCGCCATGCCTTCGCATCAGCGGCCACAAGAGAGCCTGTCAGATCAACTCAAAAGACTCACTTCGGAAAGGGACTACTACCGGCACTGCAATGAGCAGACCAACATGGATCTCGCCGAGTCGAACAAAAAGCTCAACAAGATCTTATCGGAACGGGACCGCTTACGGCACCTGCTCGACGATGCCAACGTTAAGCTCTCCGAGATGCATCGTAAACAGGAGCGCTTGGAGGACCTGCGACTTGTCCAGAAAGATCAAGGGGCCAAACTCAAGAAAGAACTTGCAAAAGTCCAGAGAGCTTCGGAAGACAAGATCAACGGACTCCATGACAGATACACTACTGTGGATCGAAAGCACTCCCACCTCGCTTCTCAGCACAAGGTTGCCATAGCGTCGGATCCTCCTCGCTCACCCACAAAACCCAAAAGCAACAAGGAGCACAAGGAAGAGCGGACGAGGAAAGCGGATAAAGAGAGGCTCTCGCAGCGCTTCGAGGAGAGGCCACCGGCGCCCAGGGTTTGAAGAGCGAGTTACGCGGTGGCTCCGGCTCCGGAAGCGGTACTTCCCTTACACACCTGCCACGATTACCCGGCCGCGCATACGAAGCTCGTGCTTGAAGACCTGTACGGACCGCCGGCCGGCCTCTCGTACGACGCCTTCGAGGATGGCGATTACCGCCGACACCCGGTGCCTCGCTTCTAGACCTCAGACTCCCTTGCCTGGCCCGGTCCTGGTTCAACGAGGGCGAGACACGTCGACAAGCGCCCCGAATACGATTTCTCGAATCTCCAAGGCTGCCATTAGCTGCCTCCTGAAAGACCGTGGCATGCGAAGCCCCGGATATGGGCTTACATCCACTACATCCGCTCTGCGTGCGTCATCCCAGCACCAATGCACTCGGAACCGAGCAGCTCTCCGGAGATCGGTCGGCCCGCTGACTCGCGTTACTTCGTACAACACTTTCACCAGATACGAATTACGCAGCTACTTTAATCGAAGGTAATAACTTCATACGGAGTATTCTTATTCGTGTCCAAGCCACATTTCCCTAACACCACTCAGCGCCACAGTTTCCGCCACTTTTATGCGTACCGGCACTCTGCTTCCCCCCTGCCGCCCCCTGCCTTCACTCCCGTGTTCGTGAGGCCTGCTGGATTGCCGACATCATAATTCGATAGAAACAGTTCGCTTTTTGCGTCGAGGTTCGACGGAGATCGACGCGTTGAGAAGTCCGCTGCGGGCCACGATATGAATGCCTAGGTATGAGTTGTTCTGCCCTATCAACCACAGCTGGCCTGATGCGATCGACTATGTATTATTGTATATATGGGTGCAATTACTTCGTACAAGTGCATGGACCAGCTTGTCCACCAAACTAGTGAGATCAATCTGTAACGTAAAAGTAGCCACTACACAGATTATGTCCGTGTGTCTGTATCAAGGGGTCCTCCAATCCGTGCACTCGTATCATGCTAGGACCTGTTTCTGTTAGAGTTCTTATTCCCCACACTGCTCACGCGGCCAGAGGCCAGTAGCCTTTTGACCTTTTCGACACATAGCCCTTCAGGAAACGCGGCCCGGCTTTTCCAGCCAAGAAGGGAGAGGGCTGAAGAGCCAGGCGTCGTCTTCTGTTGCTTTAGTTAGCGGGCATCGCGACACGCCCTATATTATCATGCGTTGGAAGTTTGCAAACTTTAGGCACTTGAGCGGCTTTGCCAGGCCGTCAGCATACCCAGTCGACTCTGGGTCTCTTCATGAACTACTTGGCGAAGCCAATGACGATGAATCTTAACATGACCTAGCATCGTGACGAGCGTGACTCTCTCGTGCGACCAGACGGATTGGTTGCTGGTTGTCACCGTGGACAAGTGGCTCCTTGAGAATTGAAAGGAAGGTTATTCGCACGAAGAGTACAAGGCGATCACTTCTTTCTATACTTGCGAGAGAGCCAACAACTCTGCTTCTGTTAATGATGTTGTGATCATCTTCTGCTTCCCTGATTTTTAGTATTAGGGGCCTCCGAACAGCTGAATAACATCTCCCTACCTACAGTTCTGATGTCCAAGATCATCCGCGAAGGAGGCGTCGGCTATTACTTCGAAGTAGGTCTTCTGACGCGGTCTCCCTTTATTACGAAATTTTGAAGGTATGGGAGTTGGATTACTCTCATTGCACGCGTGATATATAATGATGGGTTTGAGAGGAAAGAGCTTTTTTGCGATATAGGCTGCTTCAAGCTTCGTGATCTATTGTGCCAATTTTCTCGCGAGTTCGGCAAGACCGGGCTGAAATTAGGGTCCTGAATGTCCAAAGGCTCTGGGATGACAACGAATTACTAAAACTGAATTTCTAGCCTCGAAAGTGGCTATACAATCTGAAATAATTTATCGTCAAAGATAAATGAGTGAAAGAAATTTCTTTCAGCGAGAAAACGCAGTTGAGACAGAGACGGTCGATGTTAGGAGGTGAACCGCTGTGCCGGAATTTCTGGGCTGAGCCGGATTTTTGGCGAAGACGCTTAGTTGGCCTGCCGTGACCCCACACCAAGATCAACGGGCAACCTTATTCTTCTAATCATCTCTTTCCACTTGCGCCATTGATCTTGATTCCCGGAGACTCAAGTCCCCTTTACCTTCTCTCTGTGGTCTTTTTGGGCGATATTGAGACTTCATTCGGACCATCTGCACCAAAGCGTAGATACGAGCGGCAGGCTTTCGCGACCGATTGCTCACCCAACGCCGCCCTTGGCACGGCATGACGGCGACATTGTGGGTTGGGCATGTTCTATGCCGCATACCTTGACTCTGCCAACGAAAATTTCTCCAGTCTCTGGATTCTGCATCTTTATTTCTGTCCGTGACTTTTGACACATCTGCTCGCTATTCTATCTTCTTGCTCTTATCTGATTTCCCCGGCTAATCAGTACAGTCGCCTCAAGGCGTCTCGACTTATTCTTTGAAGTTGCTCTTCGGAGGTTCATCAGGATGGATGGTGTTGTGGGCACTACCCTGTCCGGCGCCATGTATGTGCGTGCCCTCTACGACTATGAGGCAGACGACCGAACCAGTCTGAGCTTTCATCGAGGCGATATTATTCAAGTTATCACGCAGCTCGAGAGTGGTTGGTGGGATGGCGTCATCAACGGGGTGCGCGGCTGGTTCCCCAGCAACTACTGCGATATCGTGACGAATCCCGACGACCAGTCGGATCAAGGCCTAAGCGACCAAACTGACCAGCCACAAAACAATATGGACGATATTGAGACAAACGAGCCTGGTTCTGGACCTGAAAATGAGTCGGAAGCGAGTGGTCTTGACGGCCTGCCTCTCGATGGTGTCGTTGGCGGTGATATTAGTCGGGCTGATTTTTGGATTCCTCAGGCCACCCCAGACGGACGCCTCTTTTATTACAACATGATGACGGGCGATCGCTGCACTGAACTTCCGCTGGAGTCGCCTGTCTCTACCACCGAGACAGGACCACAAGATCGCATCAGAGTCACCGTTCCCGAGAAGATCCGAGTTCCACCCGAATTGATGGCTCGGGGCCTAACTCAGGACGAGGACGAAGGCTCTGTTGCGTCTGCTTCGGAAGCTGAGCGTGAATCATTACTGTTCACATTTAGAGGATATGCGGTATTGGGCCTATCTCTTGATGACTGATGCTTTATATAGTGTGGACTTACTGACCGGTCCCCCCAAAAGTCTCGGAATCGCACTTCCAACGAAATCCTGTCTCCCTCAAACTCCCAGGATTCAGTTAATGGAACTTCCCCTTGGAGATCTAGGAGGACCGACAATTCCATCAGTGGCAAGGCAGTCACTAGTCAGCTTCCCAACGCTTCGCTCGCCACAACCTTTGCGAGCACGACCTACCACCTGCTGACCACTGCTACCGCCCCTCGCTCCTGTTTCGACGATGGGGCAACCCCTCCGCTCACATGGAACCTACTGGTGTCCAACATGAAGCGCGCAATCGATCGGTATCGCGAGGCAATTGCGAACAACAGTCGTTCAGAATACGTCGACCGAGCCGAAGACATATCTGATCACCTACGCTTGTTACTGGCTGCCGGGTCCGGCACCACTGACAATCATTCCGGCCAACCATCCATCATCTCGTCGAACAAGGCACTGTATCCTCACTTCCGAGACATGATGTCAAAGTTTTCGAAGCTCGTCATCTCCTCGCACATTGCCGCAGCTGAATGGCCAAACTCTGAGTCGGTGCAGAAGTGCTTACAAGAGGCGGATGGGGTCTTAATTGGAGTTTTCAGCTATGTCGAGATTGCCAGACAACAACGAGGAGAAGACATTCCCCGCCTTTTCCCCGGCTTTGTGCTGGGCAGCAACGCTGGCGGAAGCTGGCAGAACAACGGCTTAGGACCTCAAGACCCCATCGCCATTAATTTCATACAAGATGAGGACAACTTGGCAGAACCTTTTACGGTTTTAGACGGCAAGCTACTCGAGAAGTTCAATGAACAAGAGCGGATATTTGTTTCCAGCATACGAGAACTTGAAAAAAGCCTCGTTGCGCCGGAAACGGTCGTCACCCCGTACTGCCATGAGGTGATTGGCAACAATGTGTGCTCTGCGGGCAGTAAAGTCGTGGACATGTTCAAAATATGGGTTACTTTGATCGAATCTATCGACTTGTCTGCCCTCAGAGACAGCGTTCTTTCGCCCCAGATTGCCGATTTTGGTATATATAAACAAACCCTCTACGACAACCTTTCGGACCTCTTACTCGGCTGCCAAGCTGTCACGGGTCCTCTGGCGGACGAATGGAGTGAAATACGAGGAGAAGCTTTGGAAAACCGGCTCGAGTACGTTCGTCAGTGTGCGCGGGCCCTAGAAACAAACTCTTCGCACATCGCCTTTTCTATCCAGCTTCTTTCGGAGCAGGTACAAATGAAAGTACATCGCCAGCCTTACCACGCTCCCTCCCTCACCTACCATCATAATAACCACAACCAGCCTTACAAACAACACCACCAATACCACCAAGTCCGGCAGATGCCAATCGAGACTCGTTTTAAGGAGGATGCGATACCGCGCAGTCTAGTGCTACGAGGGGAGACGGTCCACGAGCGATCTTACCCATGGATAGAGCAAAGAGGATTGGGAGCTCCATCACCGCTTATTGCGACGCATTCCTTCAGCGAAGGGGAACCTCCCGCAGGTAGCTTGCGCAAAGGCGATTATTCTAAAGTAAGGAAGATATTTGGAGAAGACCCATCGCCGCAAGCCTCAGGACAGACGGACGACACGCCAGACTATCTTAAACTTGACCATGAAAACGATGTGTCATGGGACACTAAAACTTCTCCACCAACTGTTAAGGGAGGAACGCTTCTCGCTCTCGTAGAACAACTGACTCGACACGATAAGTTGGATTCGAACTTCAACAACACTTTTTTGTTGACTTACAGGTCATTCACGTCGGCACGTGAACTTTTCGGGCTCCTGGTAAAACGTTTCAGTATTCAGCCTCCTGAGGGTCTGAGCCAACCTGGTTACGAAATTTGGAAGGACCGCAAACAGAAGCTGATCCGTTTTCGGGTTGTCAATATACTAAAGAGCTGGTTTGAAAGCTTTTGGATAGAGGAGTACAATGAAGATTCGAAACAGCTGATTCGCGATGTGTACAGCTTCGCAATTGACACAATAAAGTCAACTGAAACCCCAGGATCTGGCCCTCTCATGACAGTACTCAGTCAGCGATTGACGCGCAAGGAGACGGGGGGGCGGCGAATGATTCAGACCATCAATCAAAGCACCCCGACGCCTATTGTTCCCAAGAATATGAAAAAGCTCAAATTCTTGGACATTGACGTTACCGAGTTTGCTCGACAGTTAACCATCATTGAGTCTCGATTATATGGCAAGATCAAAGCCGCCGAATGCTTAAACAAGACTTGGCAGAAGAAAGTACCCGAAAACGAAGCGGATCCGGCGCCTAATGTTAAGGCCTTGATCCTTCACTCAAATCAAATGACAAACTGGGTAGCGGAGATGATCCTGGCTCAGATTGATGTCAAGAAAAGGGTAGTAGTGATTAAGCATTTTGTTGCTGTGGCTGATGTTAGTGATGCCAGTCTCAAGTTGTGGTTTGTTTATGTGAACTCTCCAATGAAATCTGACTGAATCTATGCAGAAATGCCGAGGCTTGAATAACTTCTCAACCCTGACGTCAATTATATCAGCACTTGGAACGGCGCCAATTGCACGTCTTAAGAGAACGTGGGACCAGGTACCGCAACGCACGCAAGCTGCTTTGGAAGCAATGCGGCGACTCATGGCCAGTACTAAGAATTTTGGTGAATACCGGGAAGCTTTGCACATTGCAAATCCTCCTTGCATACCTTTTTTTGGTAAGGCCATGAACTCACATTACTCGACATATAGGACTAAAGCACTGGGCTAAGATTTATCGAATTTCGGCAGGTGTTTACTTAACTGACCTGACATTTATTGAAGACGGTATCCCCTCTGTGATTAAGAGTACTAACTTGGTAAATTTTGCCAAACGAGCAAAAACTGCAGAAGTAATACGCGATATTCAACAATACCAGAACGTAGGCTATTCATTGCAGCCGGTTACTGAATTGCAGAGCTATATCATGAGTAATTTGCAAGCTGCAGGAGATGTACATGAAATGTATGACAAGAGCTTACAAATTGAGCCGCGCGAGCGCGAAGATGAAAAAATTGTAAGGTATGTTTTTGCACAGCAAACTCCATTTTTATGAAATTCCACAAAATTGCCGCATCGCAAATCAACCTCAAATACCAGAAGCGCGGACTTTGAGAGCACGATTACTTATTATGAATCCTTTTCTTATTCTAGAGTTTTAGCTGAGTCAGGCTTTCTTTGAATAGAATTCTCTTATGATGAATGTGCAAGTAGGTGAAACTTTGAGATGACTATTGAAATGACAACAGCTGAACGAGCGATGCCATCGTGGTCGTTTCACGTTCCACATGAATCTCCAATTATGTTGTTGGAATATTTCTCCGCCAAGGTTATGGGTTCCTCTGAGCTTTTTCCGCCAACCATTCGTGAAGGCGTCGACGGCATCGAGCTGTGCGTCTCCCGGCCGACTTTAAGCGCTTAGTTGGCGCTTGTCAAGGTGGAGGCCACACATACAAATTTGGTGGCGCGACCCTCATAGTTTGATCGGACCAAAATCGACCCGCTCTACATGTGCTGTCTACGAAGTTAGGTGTGCTTGTTGATAACTCCATCCCCCCGAAATGTTTTCCAGCCTTTGCTGCCGTTAGCTTTCGATAGTGTAAGTCGAGTCGCTACACATCCGTCACAACTTCCGCGAAGTCAAGGGAACCTTCAACCTCAACACCACCAGCACCAATCTCTTCTCGTCTGCACAACAAGAACCACCTGCCGCACGGTTTCCGCGACGGCATTCCTGGGAGGATCTGCCGCTGCCCGAACATGCTCGTCGCGTGCACGCCGTTCATCCGCCACGAGCGAGTGGCTCCTTGCCAGATCAGATCGCCCATGCAATAAAACACCTCAAGCTACCGGCCGGGCTGTCCCGGAAGGTGATTGCTCATGAAACCCGACCTTGCCGGGTTTCATTCCCCGGGAGTTTTCCCCGGAGACGTATGCACACCCATGGCGGATCTGCTCGCCCGATTGCTCTTTGGGTTTGGGCACCTTCTATGCACGTGTGAGTGCACGTGCAGAGTGACGTTGCGCATATCAAACAAGCATCCATGCGGAGTTATATGCTTCGGCATCTCCGCCATCGGCTCTTGCTTGTGTGTCATTCGAAGTCGCTTGCTCGACGCTGCTTGGTCTCTCGCGCGCACTGCCATGAAGCTTTATCCAGTCTTTCCCAATGACTTGGCCGAATGGGCTCAACGCCAGCCCGTCTTCTTTACCGCCTCGGCCGCCACGCACGGCCGCCACGTCAATGTCTCGCCCAAGGGCATGGCCGACACGCATTTTGCCGTCCTGAGCCCCAGCCAGTGCGCTTACATCGACCGCACCGGCTCCGGCTGCGAGACAATTGCGCATGCGTATGAAAACGGCCGCCTGTCGCTGCTCTTCATCAGCTTCGGTAACGCGCCCCGCATCCTGCGCGTCTTCAGTCACGCCCGGGTTGTTGAATGGGACCAGCCGGCCTTTACCGGCCTCGTGCGCACCATTGCCAAGGGGCGCCGAGAGGCATTCGACGGCGCGCGCGCCGTCATCGTCTGCGACATCTGGGAGGTCCAGACGAGCTGCGGCTTCGGCGTGCCGCGCATCAAGAAGTGCATCTACGCGCCTGTTGACGCCGCTGCCGCCGCCGATGACGACGACCACGGCGCCCAAGAGGCCGCGCCGCCTCTGCCAATCGAGCATGTGCTGCGCGAGGGTGTCGCTCCCGGTAGGAAACTTGACGAGCTCGTCGTCTTCGAGCCGCGCCCGACCATGGACACCTGGGCCGCGTCCAAGGCCCAGGCCAATACCCTGCTCGCCTACCAGCGGCAGAACAACTCGCACAGCATTGACGGCCTGCCGGGCCTGCGCGCCGCCCGCCGCTGCGAGGGCCAGCCGCTGTGGGTTGGCGACGCCCTCGCCCGCCTGCGCCGCGTCTGTGCCGCCAAGGACGCCGTCGCCGCCGGCTTTGCTCTCGCCGTCGTCCTCTATTTTGGCCTTGGTGTGCTGAAGCTGCTGTTCCTGGGCCGCTGACGGGCGGGTCTTATTTTCTCTTTCTCGGTCCTTCCCCCGTGTCCGCTTTGCTCATCCCTTTCGTCGCTGTTGTAGCTGCTTAGATGCGTGTATATCCGGCGACGAGGCCCAAACCTCTCATTTCCCCTTTTTCTTCATTTCTTACTTTCCTGCTTGTACTACGGCTCGCATGTGTTGTTGCCGACTTTGTTTGCGCATGACGCGTATGCTCATGACGATATGTCTGTTGCAGGCGAATAAGAAGAGCATCTCGATGGAATTCGAGAGCCAGGGAGAAACACGCGACACTAGTGAACGTAGTCGACATCATGTGCTCCTGCGTATATTACTTCCAAAGACGAAGATAGACACTATGGCCATCATCATCACCTCATTGTGGCTAGACAAGAACACAAAAACACAAGAACACAAGCGGACAAGCCGCAAAACAGTCACGTCGCAAGTACAAATCCATTGACTGATAGGCGCTGCCGCAGCTGGCGCGGTGCTCGGGCGGCGGACCTGGCGGATCATGCTGCATAGCTCGCCTGCCAGAGGCTGGGCGGCGTCCATGATTGGCGTCGTTACATCCAGATTGCGTGCCTTTAACTGTACTCCCTTGCTCTCCCTGCCGGCCAAAGACAACGAGCTCGGGAGCCGCATTCGTCGCGGGCAACTTACCGAACTGTATCCAAGCCCACGACGCACACACGGCCGACTTTCTCGATCGAGGCCTTGGATCTTTGTGCTAGCCGGACGAGCCATCTGGCTGCCTCTTGCCCTGCCTGTCTTGCACTCCCAATTCCCTCACT
>KB853387.1:0-10795 GCA_000372705.1 Cerataphis brasiliensis yeast-like symbiont
CGAGGAAGGCGTCATAACACTGCCAGCCCGGCCCCACCGGTGATGTGCCTCAGGGCGCAGGGCTAGTGCCTGCCACCTTAAAAGTTCAAAAAAAAAAACGCACACACACACTATTGTACGAAAGGAGGCGTCAGGGGCATGTGCGGGTATAATAGTCGTGATAATTCCCTCCGTTAGAGGGGGGGTAAGCAGATCAATTACACATGCCCCTGAGCCTCCTTTCGTACAACAGTTATGAGGCCGGTTGGAGCTCTTTAATTATCACGATAATACGGAAAAGTCACTGCGCAAATTGCTTCAATTCGAATCATCAGAGCCTTGATCAGTCAATTCAGCCAAATTGTGAGGCTATCATGACTTTCTCAACAAGTGCTTTGATTCATCAACATCAACAACTCAACAACGCCGTTAGCAAGGATGTCTGAATTTGATACCAGCATCAAGCCGGCTTTCGAGCTGTCTAAACCGGAAGACTGGACCAATTGGTACCAGGATGTCAAAAATACGGCTCAAATCTTCCGGATCTGGCAATTCATCGACCCGGAAGGAAATGAGGCTCTCACGATGCCTGAAATTCCTCAAATGCCCGAGGCTATTGGCAACACACGCAGCAGCACCCCTGATCAGGCGACCTTCTAGGCCCTCATTGACGAGTATCGATATGTCCTCATGCCTCGCTATCAGCATAGGTTCAAGGAGTTCACGGCCCTTGACAAGGCTATGAAGGGGATCAACGCGTTCATCAAGGCTGGGGTTGCTACGCACTATCAATCAGCGATAGCCCGCTATGTGACACCAAGGGAGAAGCCGCAGGTTCTTCGAAGGAAGGTTTGGCCGGGAGACTGGCGAGAGCTTGAGATCGCGGAAGACACGCTGAGGGATCTATTCGACAAGGATCTCTCGAAGGTCGATCTGATCAATTGGATCAAAAGCCTCGCCGACGCTCATGAGGTCTGCATCACGCTCAATAGCGCAGCCTACCCGGATAAGCGTTGCCTTCAGTATTTCCTCTCGGCCATCACAGAGCGTTTTTCTTCCTTCGCCAACCTTTACAAGAGCCAAGCCATTCAAGCAAAGAAAGGTAAGGGGGTGATGCCGGAATTCCTCAACGTTCTTGATGAGTTCAGGATTATCTGCTCTAGCGAGCAGGCCCAGAAGGCTGCGAAGAAAGACCCAGCCTTTATGAATCAGGGCCCTACCCTTCAGGGCAAAGATAAGGACGGCAAGGACACCAGCAAGGATAGCAGCAGCAGCAGCAACGGCTCTACAGGATCGGGGTCATCTCATCCCCTAGGAGCCAGGAACGCTCAGGACTGCTGCTGGTGTGGCCGGAGGCATCAGGCTGAAAAGGATAAGAAGGAAGACCATTGGAAGCGCTGCTTCTACGTCCTTCCCTCATCGATCTCTTCCTGGATGAAGAACAAGGTTACCCTTAAGGAAGACCTTCTCGAAGAGGTTAAGGCTAAGCTCGCAAAAGACCCTGCCACGACGAAGAAGGTGGCCGAGTGGAATGCCAAGAAGGGAATTCGTCAAATGGGGAATCGTCAGGGGTCTTTATGACTTCCAAGGGGTCTGATCAAATGGTTGATTGGGTCCTTCTTGAGGGAGGAGCCTCCATGCACGTGTTCAACGCCCCTGAGTGGTTTGACGAGATCGACACAACCTCCTTCGTGGACCTCACAGTTGCCACAGGGGTTGTCAAATCGTCAGGAGTCAGAAAGGTCACCCTCACGACGGAAACAGGCTATCGAATTCACCTCAAGGATGTCGCCTATTTCCCTGACTTCCAGACCAACATCGTATCCCTTGAGTCATTCTCAGAAAAGGGGTATCTCTGGAATAACGTCACCGGCAGGCTCTGGAATCCTAGGAATGATGTGACCCTCTGCCACACACAAAAGAGGATCAGGCAGAACTGGATAGGGGTCTCAAAGCCCCTGCCGTCTGTTAATGTCAACTCACGGGTTCCCCAAGCCGTCACAACCACGCAGGAGCAGCTATGGCACGCCCGGATGGGTCATCCGGGTCCGGAGGCACAGGCCCGGATCTCCGCAGCCTCGGGGGTGAAGTTCGGCCCCGTCAAAATGACTGATTGTGAGATCTGTGCCACCATAAAGCTCCAGAAAGAGCGCTCACGGGGCCCCAGAAATCCAGCTTGGCCTCAGCGCCCTTGGGCTGTTGTCTCCTTCGATCTCTTTTCCTTCGGGGGTGCCTACAACGGGTCTAACTATCTGGCCCTCTTCACCTGTCGCTTCACGAGGGAACGGAAGGGCTACGACATTCCCTTCAAGACGGATCTGCCCTCTGTCTGGATCAAATTCATCGCCTAGAACAAAAGGCGTCACGGGCTAGAAGTGTCAGTCATCCTAACCGATCATGAGAAGGCTTTATTCACAGACGCCTTCATCGAAGACCTCTCATACGAAGGGGTCGAGATCCTATTCTCCTCGCCGGCTCACCTTCATTAAAATGGCCATGCAGAATGCTCTGGAGGGGTTGTTACTCATACAGCCTCTTATCTTCTCAATCAGGCCGGCTTTCCTTCAACAATGTGGCCTACAGCTGCCCTTCATGCCATCTACCTTCTCAACAGGACTCCTCGAAAGGTCGATGGGGGGGTGGGCGGCAGCAGCAGCGATTCCAGAAGCAACAAGGGCCTTCAACCAATTGATCAGAGGTTGCGTTGGCTCAAGGAGAACAATCCGGACTGGGATAGCTTCCCTGAGGAGAGGATTCCTCAAGACCTAAGGCACATCAGAGCCTATGGCTGTAAGGCGTTTCCAATGACAAGGAAGGCCTTAAGGAACCTCCAATGGAAGCTAGACCTAAAGGCTCACATAAGCTATTTGGCAGGCATTGTTTCTTCCACCCAGTACTTGATCTGGGTTCCCTCGTTGAAAAGGAATGCCCTCATCAACACCTCTTTCGTCCTCTTCAATGAGGAAATCTTCTACGGCCAGGATCACAAAGGGCCGACCCCACAACCTGAAGAGACCCTTAAGTGGATCTCCCTTGTGGAAGAAGAAGAAGAGGAAGAATCTGCTCAGCCTGAGCCCTCACAGCCTTCACAACCGGCACAGCAGAAGGAATCGGAAAGCGAGCCGCAAGAGCCGTCACAGCCCTCGAAAGACTCACAGGAGAGGTCACATGACCTCACACAAGGCTCTCAGACAGCCTTACAGCCTGCCAAAGACGACGATTTCCTCCGCCTGACTCCTGACTCCCTAGAGCACATAGAGAACTCGCTCTTCTTCGTCAATTCGACTCTCCTGACGAAGCCTCATCGGGACCACCTTCCGGAGCCCCCTGTCAACTATAGGGAGGCCATAGGAAGACCTGATAAAGACCCAATGGCTCGAGGCTATGAGGATGGAGATCGAGAGAGTGGAAGGCCATGGGGTGGCCGAAGAAATCACGGCAGCGGCAGTGCCTCAAGGGCATCGGCTCATCAACCTCAAGTGGGTATTTACTCACAAGTTCAACGCACAAGGCTTCCTCGATAAGTATAAGGCTAGGGTCGTCGTCTGCGGCAACGAGCAGCCTCCCAATGAGCTATCAGTCTATGCTTCAACGCTTGCGGCAAGGACCTTCCGCCTTCTCATGGCTATCACAGCGTTCTTCGACCTCGAGGCTCATCAGTATGACTTTGTCAATGCCTTTTGCAACAGCGAGCTTGACGAAGAGATTTACTGCAAGCTGCCTCCGGGGTTCAGGGCGCCGGGCAGAGCTTGGAGGCTTAAGAAGGCCTTGTACGGCCTGCGACGATCGCCTCTTCTGTGGTTCAGGATCCTCACTGCTTGGCTCAAAAAACAGGGCTTCAGGGTTATCTATGAAGACTCGTGTGTCATGATGAACGGGAAGATAATTATCTTCTTCTACGTTGATGACCTGGTTGCTCTCTTTCGAAGGGCTATGGCAGGAGAACACGAGAGCTTTCGGAAGGCCATTGAAGAAGCCTTCCAGATCAAGGACCTAGGGGATCTTCGTTGGTTCTTGAACATTGAGGTTATTCGAGATCGGGCCAACCGACGCCTATGGCTTTCACAACGGTCATACATTCAGAAGGTTATCACAAGATTCAAGGGCCTCATGACCTACAGGGAGCCTAGCCAGCCAATGACCCTCGAGAAGATCGCTCCCTTTGAGGGCAAGGCTACGGAGGAAGAAATCAAGCTCTATCAATCAGTCATCGGGAGCTTGATCTATGCTGCAATCATCACCCGGGCCGATACAGCCTTCGCAGTTGGAAAGCTGTCACAAGGGCTAGTCAATCCGGGCCCTCAGCATCTCACAGCAGCTATACAGGTGCTGGAATTCCTCAATCACTCGAACGATCTGGCCATCGGCTTCGACGGGAATGACCCCTCGATTGTGGCTATGTCTGATGCCTCCTTTGCTGATAACCTCGATCGAAAGAGCACTCAGGGGTTCGTCATCAAGGTTTTCGGAGACATCGTGGCCTACAAGTCAGGGAAACAAGACACCGTCACAACCTCTTCAACAGAAGCCGAATTCCTGGCCCTCTCACACGTCGTCAAAGAGGTCAGGGCTTTCAAAAGGCTGTGTGATCAGATGGAATTTCAACCGTCTGAAGATATCACGATCCGTTGTGATAACCAGCAGACAATTCGGCTTGTCACAGAGGAAACGGTACGGCTCAAGGCCCGGCTTCAACACGTTGACGTTCACGCCCACTGGCTCCGTCAGGAAGTTCAGGAAGGGCGCACACACATCAAGTGTATCGACACAAAGGGGATGATCGCAGATGGCCTCACGAAGCCTCTCCAAGGAGAGCAATTCCGAGCCTTCCAGAAGGAAATTGGGCTGTGTCGGCCTCCGCGCAACAAGAGGGAAGAAAATACCTCTTGATCACACCTCTCGACACCGCCGGAGGGGAAGAAAATACCCTCAAACGGCCTCCTCACAGGTTGTCATACCCGTTCTTCACTCAGACTTACACGACTCGCTCTCACTCGTTCTCGTCACTCTCATTGTGACACAGGCACGGCTACGGGACTTAATTCCTCACGATCCCTTCGACCGTTTGTCTTCAAATTCGGCACGCTGTCTTCTTTCATTTTTTTTATGTCTGCGTGCATCTTTGTGGCCTTATCGGCTTTGTTTTGACCTTATCCTGCAGCTTTGTCCTATTTCTCTTGTCTTGGCCACCGTACCCACTTTTCTTCACTTTCGCCGGCACTCACGATATCGCTCCTCATTCGTGCTTCTTCTAACAGATCTTCACAAAAATTAGACCGTTCGAAAGAGGAATTTCCAGGATATCGAATGATGCTATTTTCGAGTCGTCATAAATGGTCAAAAAGGCGTAGCCTAGGGCTAGGCCCGGGGGGGCTCGAACCGTCATCATTTGGAGACATCTTGACGCTCCCCCCGGACCTTCCCTCACCGCAGCCATTCGGCCACGGGACTACGGCTACAGCAGCGTTCAATCAACCTCTATAAGGGGTGCCCTGGATCAACTTACGACAGCTTCATCGGCGGCGGCCCTTTTCCCCTTTGTGTGAGGCCTTCAGCGCCTTCAATTGTCACAGAGAGCGGGGGTGTGTCAAAGGGCTTGTGCCAAGTGGGCCTAAGGCGTGTGATTTCGGCCCTTTGAGGCGTGCCTTCATAATAGGCATTGTTGACGGATTCCTTTTTCGGCTGTACGGAATTCGTAGAGGGAGAAGCGCCGAGACGGCCGGGATTGTATACGGTACAGGAATGTGGCTGCATTTGTGAGGGCATCAACAGCTATTCAGCAGGATCAGTCAGGTTACTTGTACGGGTATAATAGTCGTGATAATTCCCTCCGTTAGAGGGGGGGTAAGCAGATCAATTACACATGCCCCTGACGCCTCCTTTCGTACAACACACACATCCCCACCGTGTCTATGGCGTTGATAGAGGTTATCGTCACTTAATGTGACGCAAAGGCGCTATCCACACGAATGCACAGCCCATCGTCAAATTGATCTGCTACTGCCACTGGAAAGAAAGAATCCAATGGGCGTAGCGAAAATTATTGCAGTGGTTGTTGGTTGGCTTTCGTGCGTACGCAAGTGGATGTATTCCAATGGTGTATATATTCATTTCTGTCCTCTAAAACAAAAGAGAGAAAGGAAAGAGATCAAGAACGAAGGATCTGGGGACCGCCGAGCCCCGGACTTCCGAGAAACTTAGACAGAAAGGGCTTACATTGCGTGTGTAGAGGTTAACATCTTTTAGGTTGGAAAAGTGGTTGTCTCGCAGGTGTAACCGCCTTGGTGATAAGCACCATCTATTGATGGTGCGCGGGTTTCGAGCCAGCAAATAATGGGAGCGGGGGGACACTATTAACCGATAGAGCTCGTCCATACAGCGCGCAGCGTAGGAAAGCCTTTTGAGGAAATGCGCTTGAATGTGTCCTCCACAGAAAGAAAATCTATCTCTGTGGCCTTCTGGACTCCGATTTACAACTCAATGTCCGTGCCCTTGAGTTATCACGTCAAATATGCATCCTTTTCCTCCAAATCCACGGATTCTCACCGTCATCCGAATGCTTACTCTGTACCTTGACTTGGATCCTTTGAATATGTTACAAATCTAGGATGGTCTTCCGCGATTCATCAGATCCTGGCCCCAAAAGATCTGCTGAGGCACAATCTACGTCGACGCATCACAAACTTGTGAAAGTTGCAGCGCAAATTGATCAACGTACTCGATATCACACAATAATGCTGTGCGATGAGAATGTGGCGGCCGTTATTTCTCCAATGCGTCATGGAGAGTGAAGAATTGACATCTCTGATCTCCCATGTCACGTTCGATGTTGATGTGGAACCAATCTAACACAAAAAGAATGAGTAAATAACGTGCAACTGCGAAAACTATTGTTTCTACAATTCCCCGTGTTCGACTCTGAACGCCATATGAACCTGTGGTATCAAGAATAAAAATGTGTGCTGTTGAGACGCTTTGCCGCGCTGTGCAGGTGCAACACTTCCGTGTGAGCCGTTCATAAGAAAGTAAAGATAAGTGGCAGTTGAGAGAAAGTAACGCGCGAGTATGGGTTACTGAGCACAACTAGTGTCATGGCAAACGCATGTGCTCAAGTTCATTGTGAGGCGGCCACGCACCAATGGCGGTGAAAAGCCCAAGCATTTTTCTGACATTCTTTGCTGCAATATTTTGTTCGTCTGCAGCGTCGACACTTGGCGAACTGACGGGTGAATTGTTCCCATTTTCCGCATTGGTAATACGCACATTGCCGAATGCCCCCGCGAGTGTCATCCTTACGGCAAAGGTTTCGCATAACCACGCCTGCCCAGTATTGCATGTCAGTGCTGTGATATCTGATAGTAAATTTTTCCACCAGCGGAAATAAGTTGAAGTCATTCGGTAGCAGATATTCTTCATCGCAATGAAAATTATTGCCGGAGCGGTCGGTGCCGTTTCCGCCAATATTAGAAATTCCGAGGTCTTTGTCTATAGTCAGCTTCGGCACAAGATGACTCCCTTGAAAGTATGAGCGTAGGCCACAATATTTCGAGATGTACGCCAGCAGTTGAAGAGACATCAGCACGTCTTCATCTCGAGGCATCGCCGTGAGCAGATGAGAATTCGGTACAATGTGACGATCGAGTAGGTAGCGGGGACCGGCTAAATTTGGACCGATTGTCTGCGAGTGAACGTTGAGCGTACGTTGATTCGGCGAAGAATCTATTGACCGAACAGGAGTTGTGACATTATTCCCGAAGCTACTTTCGATTGGCGCCCCGCGATGCGTTATATTCAGGGCGCCAGTGTCATGATGGGTTTCCGAAAGAGTCGTGTTGGTAAATTCAAGTGAGGCCCCGGCAAGTATGTTCTCGTCATCGCCCATAGAGATATCCTGAATACCAATGGCAGATGGTACTGCTGTAGCCTCTGTCATCTCAGCTTCGGGTGACTCGTCAGAAGGTATACTGTCTGCATGTAGATCCTCATTTTCAGTCATTGAGCTCTGCTGAACAACTGATGGTCTCCGCCTTGATCTAGTATTCGCGTCAATGTTGGCTGGAGATCGCAGCTGAGGTGGTGGGAGAGGTGTCGTAGGCGAGTTCGGCTGAGAGCCTGTTTCGTGGATACCAGATAACATTGAACCGAAACGTTCGATGTCGCGTGCAGATCGAACTAGGCCGTCAATACTCTCGATCGCCGCTCCGCTGGCAGCAAGAAGCCGGACGGGTTGGGGAGGCGACGGGAGTACAAGTGCAAGTCTCCCATCAATTGTGCGGATATTGTGAGGTCGACGGGTTGTGGTAATAGAGAGGTTAATGGGCACAGTAGAGAGGTTCGTCGGCGAGATGGTAGTAGCAGGCACTACGCTCTCTTGAGTAGCAGCAGTTGACGGGCCGGCATAGGCAGTAGAACTTGATGAATTCGGGCCTTGCCGACGAGTGGATCTTATGTCATGTTCAGGACGCGTGGCTCGGGAGACTAACGTCGAAGGTGCCTTTGAAGATGTATGACGGTCATTAGATCGGTTTCGATGATGATGCGGGTCATGCATCTGTTTAAGATTAGCTTCTTCAGCTCTCTCGCGGCATTTATCAATAAACTTGATGTAGTTGTCCAGAATAGTGGCGATGACGGGTACCATGTCCGCTTCCACAACGCGGGTCCGCACATCCTCAGTACCTCGGACCCCGACGTTAACTACACATTGAAAGGCTAGGTTCCATTTCCACGTGCTCATCATATCATTACTCCGGCCTTGTTTGAGAATGCACACGAGACGTTCAATTCCTCCATCGACAGTAAGAATGTCGCGAATACGGGCCGATGAAGTAGTGAGATAAGCCAGATGATTCAGAGAATTGATTAGAGGAAGAGTCGACGTGCAATCGAGCGCCCGACGGTCATACAGGGCAGTGGTGATGCACACTGATGCTTTGTTGACGCTTGGAATGCTGAAGTTGACTTCCCTCATGTTGGTCTGCCGCGGCCACCGTAGCTGATACGGAGGAACCAAAGCAGATTTTCAACGGCAGTTAAAAGAGCAATTCGATATAATGAAACAATTCAACTCCGAGGCCCGCATGCGCGAGGAGAACTTCCACTTCTATGGTGTTTGAGCTGTCAGACGTTGAGATTAGGTATTCGATCGTCGGACCGGCCGAGAATAAAGAGTAGTACCGCGCGTTTGATGAGAGGCCGCGAGGCGCGAAGTTCGAGGCCTATTTCACGGGCGACGCCAGGATAGCCCGTCGTAGGCGACGAGCTGGCAAGGTGGAAGGAAACAATCAATGGTTTGGGACGATGAGTGAGAAACTCGGCCGTGCAGTCGGAGGTGAACAGAGAAAAGGGGCTAGGAAGAATGTATGTGTTGTCTCGGGCAGAGCTTATCAAGAATCAGGGAAGAGATGAGTATGATGGGGAGGATATGGGAAGGGAGGTAGGATGCTTGAAGGGTGGCGCTGGGGATGGTCGCAGCTTCAACAGGTCATCGGCAAGCGAAAGCAGCGGGAAACAGAATAAATGGTCGGCAGGGACGAAAATGCGTTTTGTTCAAAAAGACGGCGCCACGTCAGGAATGGCAGGAGCAGAAGTTGGTGGAATCCCTGTTGTAATCAAGTTTAAAAAGCAGTTATGGTGTGGAGAGTTTACAGTGCATGGAAAGAAAATGAAACTTAAATTACACAGGCCACAAGAAATAGTATGCCGCTCAAGCCTACTTTTTACAAAGCAAGGGAAAATGATACACATTTATGATGTATGAGTAATCAGTTTTTTTGAATTTATTTTCGAAAAAATGTATTTGTAGTAAAAGTTTCACTTAAGAATTATCAACAAAGAATTATTAAGAGTGCATTTGATTAGCTACTTATCAAAATATAAGCAGCCCTGAATTACTTGCTTAATAGTTGTTGTGATTACTTAACGTCGTGCAGCACGTGCTTATGATTACTTGCTTAATAGTGTAAGGATCATGAACCCAGGACTGATATCATGGTCACGTGATTGATAATCTATCAATCAGTCAATCGATCACAACACAAGCTTCTCTTTCTTCCTGTCTCAACCCTCCCCCGAAAAAAATTTCAGCTTCCTGCTACTGTTAGCTTTCGGTAGTGTCAGTATACTGTGCACCATACTACACTAACTCGCCACAACTCCGCGAAGCCAACTGGCCCTCGACCTCAACACCACCAGCACCACTCTCTGCCCCTGGGCACAACGAGGACTACATACCACACGGCTTCCGCGACGGGATTCCTGGGAGGGTTCCCCGTCGCTCCACCATGCTCGTCTCGTGCAAGCGACTCATCCGCCACGAGCGAGCGGCTTCCCGCCCAACCTGATCGCCGCCCATGCAACACCTTACCGGTCCGACTGCGCCAGAAGGCATTATTCATGAACCCAACTTTGTCAGATTTCTTCCTGCAGGAGTTTTCCCTGGCTTTTCACAGCCCTCCTGACGGCTTGCGGGCGTCGGACACGCCGGACCTTGGGGTGGCCAACTCGGGCTTAGGAGGAAGTGGAGGAGAAGACCGTTCGGGAACATGGCGAAGAGGGAACGGTGGAAGCCCCAAACATACGCGCACCCATGGCGGTGCTGCAAATCTGGATCGGCCTGTTCCGGCAGGCTTGAATCCTTCCTCAACTGCTCGGTATCCTGCCGGTTGATCTGGAGGACGCGGTTGGCGCGTGCCCCCGCGTCGTTTGCTCTTCTGGTATGGCGCACGTGGGCTCCCTACGTGACGCACGACGTGAAATATATCTATCAATCAATCGTGCCTCAAGGCGCTGGGCTAGTGCCTGCCACCTTAAAAGT
>KB853394.1:16578-27086 GCA_000372705.1 Cerataphis brasiliensis yeast-like symbiont
AAGAGAGAAAGCGGAGGATGAAAAGAGGACAGAGGAAAGACGTGGTGGTGTGGCTGGCGTCGGAGGAGGGGCGAGGAGAGGAACTCTTGGGATACCCCGTAATATACCGTACCCTGTACTTGGACAGGAACTTCGAGTGGTAGGAAGGCGCAGTGTCCCGGGCCGGGGGAAAATTTCCGCAGCCAGTTATTTGGGAAATAGTGTAAGCAGCAACTGGAGCGAGCCGAAGCCTGCAGCTTTGGATATCGGATCCCATGCCCATTTAATCGACCCGCGCAGCCGATGGACGCGGTATGGACCGAGGAGCAGCAAGTCATCTAGAAATTACGAGCACTCGGGGACTGACTTAGTCGCCGTCACATCCTGCCGACCGCAACTCCACAGCGGTTGCGCGAGGCGTCGCAGCCCAGGCGAGGTAGGCGGCCGGTACCTCGCGACGCAGACTCGCCTCGTACTCAATACGTGCTGCTGCTGCGCGCCGCTGACCTGATGGCCTGGCCCGTCCAAGCGAGGCCACGCTCACGTAACCCTCTCGTCATGGCACCTTCGCACCTTCTAACGCGCATTTCAACAGGCTAGCGCCGGCAGTCCTACCCCAATAAGAATGTCAACTTATTGCTTCTGATGGCTCTCGGTAGTGTCAGTATACTGTGCCCCATGCTTCACTAACGCGCCATGGCTTAGGAGGAGGAGCGTGAAGAAAAAATTTCCATTGGAACAAAGCGGGGGGGGTTAACGGCGGAAGCCCCAAACCAACGCGCACCGATGTCGGCGCTGCGGATCGGGCCGGCCTGGATTGACAGGCCCGAGCTCCCCTGACCGACTGGGCTGGCAACATCACCTACTGAACTGGAAACGCGATCAGCGCGTGCTCCTGCGTCGTTTCCCGTGATGGGGCATCTGCCAAGACACGTGCTGCGCGGCGTTGACTATCAGGATCCCTTGGGGACGAGCGGATAATAGTACATCCGCCTTAGATAAGGGGGAAATAAAACAGGACGGGTAGCCTGTGTGCAGCCTCAGTTTGAAGGAGACAAGGCAGCACAGGTGGGTGGTCATGTAGGTGGCTCCCCTAGAATCCATCCAGTCAGCCACCTTAACGAGTCTCCCTGGAAGCAGCGCGCCGTAGTTCGCGGTCTGGGTTTCAAATAGTGTATAGCGTCAATAATTGTAGCAGAGGAAGTCGAGAAGCAAAACGGGCTCTCACTTTCTTCACCCGCCTCCCGGACCCCACCCCCTTTTTGCTCGACACAGAGGGAATTAGAAAACAGAAAAGTAAGCCATGGTCCTGTCGCTGCCTCAAATCTGGTGGGCGCTGCGTCCTCCGCAGAGCTGTGTCCGTAATGCATGGCAGCTTCCCTCTATCTCCCTCAATCGTCCATCTTAACGCTGTTCATAGGCTAATTGGCAAATATCTTGAGCGTCATGTCAACGCTGGCCGTGGCGATGACGCACCGGACTGTTTCCGGCGTCGGATCTGTCGGATCTTTTGCCGCAAGTCCTTTCTTGGTCGTCCCGTCCGCCTCGACGCTATGCGCCTGCGTTCCACCGCCGTTGACGGTACCTCCCTTGGACGTCCTGGGCGCCCATCGCAAGCATGTGATGAAGTGAGCGTGGGCGCCCTCCAGCACCTTGACGCACTTGGCATCCTGGCTGAGGTCCCAGCAGCGTATGCTCTTGTCGTCGGCAACGGAGAGCAGATACTTGCCGCAGGGGTGGAAGGCGACGCCCGTCACCCAATTGTCGTGACCGATGAGCGTCTTGATGCAGGTGCCCCGTGAATCCCATAACTTGATCGTCTTGTCTCGCGAGCCGGTCGCCATGTATTCTGCTGCGCCTATCGAGGCAGGAGCCTTCTTCAGACCGGCCAGCGAGGCCAGATGCTTGAATGATGAAGGCGGCGCGAAGGCGCAACATCGAACGACGTTTTCATGTCCCAGCATTGTGACCTTGTTTTCGGGGTTAGGAATGGAGACGTCCCATAGCCGGGCGGTATGGTCACTGCCAGTCGATAAGAGAGAGCGGCCGTCGAGAGACGGGCAAACGTCTCGAACCCACCCGGTGTGGCCACTGAGAGCCTTGATGCAATAACCCGTGGTCGTGTCCCATATCCTCAATGTCTTGTCTCCGCTCGCACTAACCAACAGGTTACCCGAAGACTGGGAGTCGCCCGCTCCGGTCGGTATGAAGCGAACGGCGCTGACACTATGGTCGTGACCGGACAGCGTGCGAATGTTCTTGTAGTGATCCATCGGGTCCCACAACTTGATGGTGAGATCAGAGCTGCAAGATGCCAACAGGGCGGCTTCGCGCGGACCGCCGTAATCCAGGCCCAGCACGGCCCGCGTGTGGCCCTTGATCGTCTGCTCCAGCTCGCCCAGCTCCCAGTCCCAGATCTTGATTGTGCAGTCCTCGGAGCCGGACGCGATCGAGGTGAATCTGGGATGGAATGCGATGCAGTTGATCGTTTCACGATGCGACTCGAGTCTATGCCGAGACGGCAGCCTGGGGAGCCAGGAGGCGGGATCTTGGTTGCGCCTGGAGAGGGCGGTGGGCGCTGCATTGTTGAGCTCGCTTTGAAGGGAAGCATTTCGGGACTCGAGGTCCATGATCTGCGGATAAAAGCCTTAGCTTGGACGCTGCGGACGAGGAAAGCTAACGACAGAAGCGAACTGCCACGTAGGTATACAGAACACACCTTTTTCTGCAACCGCACAATGCTCGTCCATTTCTTCTCTAGCAACGACTCGTACTTTTTGGCCGTAGCAGTGTCGAAAACATCTTCGCCGAGGCCTGCCTCTTGGCGAAGAGAGGCGGCGGAGTTGGGCAGGTTGTTGGCATCGAGATAAGCTATGATGGACTTGTTGCTTGAGGATCGCGGCGTAAGCTCTTTGGAGGGAGTTTTTAAGGGTGGGGGGAGGACTCTGCCACAGCTCAGGCGGTCCGAGAGGTGAGTGGGCAATACACACAGCTCTTCGGCTTGCCGGCTGGGTAGCGTACGGCTCATCGTGCTGCGGCCGCGCGCAGGTACGGGAGACGCACTCGGGGCTCTCGACGTCGGCGATGGTGAGAAAGAGGACGGCGCCGAGGCAAGACAGGCTAGCCAGATGCGCAGCGAAGGTCTTGGTCGCGGAGCGAACCGGCCGGGCGTTTTTCATGGAAGCGGGCGGATCGGCGACGACCACATCAGAACGGGGGCGTCGCGGCGGGCTTGAGCCGCAGGGCGCGAGGAAGAGGAAGAGGAGGACGGGACGCCGGCGGAGGTAGCGGCGGCGGCGGCGATAGCGACGGTGATAGCGACGGCGATGGAGGTGCAGGACAAGGAGGCGGACGAAAGCGGCATCGAGCATCAAACAGACATGTCTGGAGTTGGCAGAGGAAACTCGCGAGGATACGATTACATGGGGCAGGCTAGCTGGCCGCGTTTCTTGGCGACAGCCCCATTTGTCGCCTGCCGTTGCGACAGGTCCGACGCGCATCACGTGGCCGGAAAAAGGCCCCCACACGACTCCGGCGTTTCGGACTGTCGCCATCCGCGAACCGGAAAGCTCACGCATCGGCCGATATCTTGAGCTCACACGTTTGCTGCCTCGAGCACAGAGGGCAAGGCGCAACGAACGGGCGCACAAACGTCGTGCTTTCGACCCGGCCCAGCATCATGGAGCACTTGTCGGTCCGCTCAACTGCTCCCGTGAAGAGAAGGGGAGTGGAGGGAAAGGGGGACCGCTAACCGTAAACTACACATATTATTGCAAGGATTGGTAGTAACTATCGGTAGGCCGAAACCGGTCGGTCACAGTCACGTGAATTTACACGTGCAGGAGTGCTCTTGGCTTTGTCCGGTGTGCCAGGAACGGAAAGAAAGCGCGAGGACGGATCGGAGTATGTCCGATGAGGCAGACTGGAGAATCCGGGCCACGAGGCCTGGTTGGCTCTCTGCCTATAAGTAGGCTGGATCTTGCGTAGTCAGACAGAAGAATAACAAGCACGATGCGAATTAGCTAAGAGAGCAAATCGCACACATAAAATTAGCGTGCGGTAATACCGCGAGCCCTGGCGCGCTCCTCCGGCTCGCGTTTTCCCCTTCCGACCCGCCCTGCGCGAATGCCGACCCGAATGCTCGGCAGCTTCAGCCCGTAAGCGGCGTTCCCGGGCCCCGGCCAGAACGATGGCGTGGGCAGCTCCCTCTGTGCCCGATCCGATGCTCCCGCTGCCCAAGCTGATCGTCTTCGATCTCGACTACACGTTGTGGCCGTTTTGGGTGGACACGCATGTCGAGCCGCCACTGGTGGCAAACGCGACACGCACAGCTGCTACGGACAGCCTCAGCGAGCCACGCGCCTTCTACGACGATGTGCCGTCAATCCTGCACACGCTGTCGGCACGCGCGGATGTGCAGCTTGCCGTCGCCTCGCGCACCTGCACCGCCAACCTTGCCCGCCTGCTACTGAGCCTGCTGCATATTCCGTCGGCCCAAGGGCAGCAGGAGGCCGAGTCGCGACCGGCGCTCGACGTCTTTGCCGATCGGCTGGAGATGTATAGCGGCAGCAAAATCAAGCACTTCAGGGCCTTGCACAGGCGAACGAAAATACCCTACGAGGACATGCTCTTCTTCGACGATGAGCAGCGCAACGTTGATACGGAGCAGCTGGGCGTTACCATGTGGCTTGTCAAGGACGGCCTGAACTGGTCTGACGTCCAGCGGGGCTTGGATGAATGGCGGCATCGGAGGGGACACGACCGAAAAGCTGATACTCAAAAGTAGCACTCCGAGAGGCGGACGGATGGATCAAGTTGACGAGACGATTCGACTCATACCTTCACCATCAAGCATTCTCCTAGACTGAGACTCGCGCCCTGCCATTTTAAATGATGCCTAATCATTCTCATCATACTCTCGATGCTGTGTTGATGTGACCTGCACTCCCCGCCCCGTGTAGCGAGGCCCAAAGCGGATCGCTAGCTTCAAGAGATGAACCTTTTCTTCCTTTTTTGCTTTCCAGTCCACGATTCTCGAGTTCGAGTACAGGATGCACAAAGCAAATCGTCCGAGTGAAGCCACAAGAGGCCTACCGGATGCGATGAGAAAATGGCTCGGTTCGGATGTTCAGAAGCCTTATAATCGTGTGGACGTGAGGCATGAGTGGCTGCATCCATGGAATATCCATCTGTACAGCGGTACCAAGTAGGAAACCTCTTATTCGAGGAGATTCAAATTATTTAAAATTACGTGATGAGGGATTGAGGGCGGCCTCTTGAAGTCAAAGCCAACAAAGGCCGACGCATTCACGGCTCGCAAAGACAAAAAGAGAGAGAGCAAGAGAGAGACCAGGGACTCTGTCATTCAGAGTTCATTACGCAATGTTGCGCGGTAAATTCGATCACGGCGCAGGGCCGCGCCATAAATCGTCAGTGATGGAATCAATCGGCGACATGGCCAGCCGTTGCGACCGCCAGAATCTCTTCATCGAGGCCTGGGACGCATAAAAATTCGATGCCACCCTGCTCAAGAAGCCGGCGGCCGAAGTTGCTGCCGACAAAGGTCTGGGGTTCCTGGACCCCAACGTACACCTTTCTGATCCATGACTTCTGGCGCAGCACCCTCTCGACGCAAGACAGCTTGCCGCTGAGGCGCTTGGAACAAGGCTCCATCGTGGTATACAAGGCGTGTGGGCTTTTCATCACCGCTGCAAGCCCCTCCTCCGAGGTCGAGTGCCGCGCCGCCAGCTTCATCAGACAGCACTCCTCGGCATGGGTGTTGCCGGGGCATTCGAGGGTATAGCCCTCCGCAACGACGTTGTCGCAGATGCCGTGGCCGTCGGCGTCGTCTTCAAGCCTGACCAGAACAGCTCCAACGCGGAAGTTACTCGACTTGAGGGGTGATTTTTTGGCTAAATCCAGGGCTCGGAGCATCGTCACTTTGTCACCGTCGCCCGCCATGTTGCCGCAGAGACCCGGACGGGGATAGAAGAGACGGATCGATGGGCAAGCCAGAGCCAGATTTCTGATCAAGACCAAGAATAAACGTATCTGCTTACTCACCAGATCGATCCAGTCAGCACTCTATTCATAACGCGGCGTTCACGGGGGTCAACCAGTCACTTGACATTTCCTTTGGGCCTGTCCTCTACAACACATGGCGTGTAGAGAAGTTAACTAGCGACTTAGCTACCCGATGAAGCAGCTTGGCTCAAGCTTGGCGGCTCGAGCAGCCCCCGGCCCGTCCGTCACAGCCAGGTTTCTGTGGCCAGCTTCTGGGGCAGCCGCGAGCATGTGTTCGACGCTGCCAGACCTAGTGCATCACTATTTTACACAGTTCCATTTACGGTGGACTGCCTAAGTCATATCATACAAGGCAGATATTGCTGTCATTGTCACTCTCCATCAGTTCCTCACATTCAGACACCTCCGAGTATCTGGCACTCGATCCTCGAATCAAAGCTTTACATGAGCGGAAAAAAAGTTAACGAAAATAGAAAAGGGGCAAGGGGCGAGGTGTGTGTGCCGTCTGAAGTGAAGACTTGGAATGCCAGAATGCTTACTTCTGGCAATAATGCAGCTCTTATTTTCTCCGAAGCACATTCAGAGTCGATCCCGAGACAATAGTCAGTCGCTAGCCTCTATGTCAAGGTCCAACCAGCTAAGGGCAGGGGAAGAGTGGGACAGCAATGAGGGCAAGGCGCACAAACTTGCGTCTTCGCCAAGTCGAATGCTCCAAGGTCGCAGCAAAAGTCTGCTTCTTCTTGTTGTTGATGATGTCGTTACTGTTATCGTTGTTGTTGTCCCGACTGTGGCACGAGGTTCGCCGGATCAGATCGGAACTCAGCAGAGATGTGAAAAGGCTTCATGGCAACCATGCACGCCATGTTTTGGTCGGAGATAGCGCGTGAGCGGCCCATGACTTGCATTACTTCACTTCATCTTCTTGAACGTCATGAATTCGCGAAGTCGCAATTCGTGTTTTTCACAGGCAGCGTTCCAGCGCTGACGGACGTCGTTGTCTTGTTGGACCCAGCTGAGGTATTCACGCATGTCACCGTCACCGACTGCTCTGGGAGACATGTATCCCCTGGACTGCCTGATTCCTGCTATGTGAGTCTTGCGAGTCGCAAAGTGATCGACCACCTGGTCATTGATCTTGTCCCACTGTCGAAGGTAATTTTCAAATTCTGCCAGATACTTGGCCCATGAAGCAGCATTAGGCTTGATGCCCTCAATCGCCACAGTGGGCGGTAGCCTTGGCGCCTCGGGAAAAGGCGGCAGCGTCAGACGGTGGACCGTGGGCGGCTGATCAATAGCAACATCTTCAGAGGCCTTGCTCTCGAAAGGAAGATCGGCCTTCAGATCAGCAAGCGACCCCAGTCCCGTCTTTGGCATCGCGATAGGGGGGACGCTTTCCAGATCCGCGAAGCTGGCTCGGAAATCGTCACTGTCCTCCGATCCCACCGCCACGTTGTGGTTTCCGGGGATTTTGTCGGGCCGAGGGGAGTTGCCCTCGCCCTTCACAAAATCAACGTTTCCAGGCCGCCATTCGGGTCGTGATGGCTCCACCGGGATGTTGCGTGCGCTGCTACTGATGTTGGAAATGGCTTCATCCAGGCCAGACGGCGGAGAATCAATGTCCATGGCCAGTGGACTGTCCGCCGCGGCGTTCTTTGTCCTCGAAGCATTGCGTCCGCGCCATTCGTATGTCTCGCCGTCGCTACTACTCTCGTCGACGACAGCGGCCGTTCCCGCTGTCGGCTTGACCCTTACCCTCTTAGAGTTGGCCCGATGCGATCGTGTAGGCGAAACAGATAGGCCAGGAACAGGTTGCGGCGCGAAATTCTGGGGACTGAACTTCCAGCTTCCGGCGTTGAAGCCCTTTGGGGAAGTTTCGGCCTGGGGCTGACCAGTATCATCAGCTCCGCGCAAGTCTGGATACATAGGCGATGGGTGGCGATTAGAACGCCTACCCAAAGCAGGTCGGTAGATTTTGTTGGTTGGGCCATTTGTATGTCCACTTCCAGCGCTGAAAGACCACGGGCTGGCATTATCGTCATGTACAAACCTGGTATTGATGCCATCGATGCCGGTTTTTTTGCTATCATTCGCGCCTGGAAAGGCAGGTGTCTGCTCCAAGGTGTCGTTTCCCATGGCGATATTGAAGCTAGAGTCAAAAACAACGTCAGCGCGTCTTTTCGAGCTATCATCAGAGCGGGCAGCGTCGGGGTACGGTTTCTGTTTCTCAAGCAGCAAGCCACTCCTCCGGTTTCTGATGAAATGTGGGAGAAGTACGCGTTGCTACCTCTTGAAAGGTGCGCGCGCTTCAAGGGGGCCCTGGTTTCCACTAGAAGCCAGTTCAAAACCCGAGCCGTCGCGAAACACATAAATTGAAGTATAGATGTGGGTGTTTGTGTGAATATCGGCAGTAGACGTGGGGGTTCCATACATGGAGGGAGCGCTACCACTTCGTCTCGCAGAACTGGGACCTGGCGGATGAAATTAGCCAGGGTTTGGATCTTAAATGATGGGTCGATTGCTTACGATTCGTAGCAACAGAGTCTTTCTCAGTGGCGGCATCCGTAGAGTGGCTGCTAGGATCGGAGCTTGTCTGAGACGAAGCCGTCCCAGCTGTCGTTTCTGGTTCGAGGCCATCGTCCAGGCGGACGCTGTAACGAGGGCGGGCCCCGTCGGCCTGATTTAAAGGGAACTTGGGTACACTGGCGCTGCGGTGCCTCTGTTCCTCGTTGAGACCTTGACTTGCGGCAGGTGGCCCGCTGTGCCGTGTCGATTCCGTAGTGAACCTGCTGCGTCCTTGAGAGATACCGTCAAATGGATCGGTCCTCTCGCCCCCGTTCCACGAGTACGGCGAGCTTTGTCGGGTGTGGGTGTCCGCATAGCTTTCCTGAGTCTTGAACGGTTCCAACGGATCGGGAACGGTGGTAGGACAGGGGCTACGTGGTGGCGGACCAGACGGTGCAGGTTGGGCTGCTGTCGGCCTCGAGAAGTAGTTGCGACTGGAGACAGGAGGTTCATCGCCCGTCGCGGACGAACGAGGTTGAAAGCCGGCTTTTCGCGTCCCAAAAGCGGCTTGAGCACGTTGCTTGGCCGATTCAGTGCGCGGTGGCGGCGGCGGTGGCGGCCTCGACCTTGGCTCTTGCTGCGCCGTTCTACTGCGCATATTTTCGAATGCGCGGGCGGCATTCTTCTTGGCCTCCGAGTCCGATGCTGTCTGCTGCTTCGCAGTCGGAGGGACCCCTTTGGAGAAGCGCGAGCTCCATCTCTGGGCGCCCGAGGTCGCAGGGCTACGACGCGGGGGCGGTGGGAACTGCTGGCCAACGTTCTGCCATGGGTTTCCCTTGACTCCGGAGGCGCTGGGAAACCGATTAGATCGACGATAGGTTACATCATATTTGGCCTTTTGTTGGGGGTCGCTCAGGATCTCGTGAGCTGATTGAATGATTTGGAACTGGGAGTTGACCTCAACCTCTCGGCCGGGATTTCGATCAGGGTGGTATTTGAGCGCTGGAGTCTGACGTCAGTGAGGGTTGGAGGTGGATGTGGCGGGTGTCGTACCGAGTCTCCGGAACTGCTTCTTAATCTCGGGAATATCTGCTGACGGTGGCAGTTCCAAGTCGGCGTAATAGTCTCTTGTAGGGCCCATCGCTGCCGCACGAGGGTACTCGAGGCGGACTGGTGGTCCTCAAGCCCAGATCCAGCGGTGGCAGGCCTTTGAGTGCCGAGGCACGTTGCGTGAAAACGTGGGTGACTTAGCCACTGGAACGCGTCGTGTAGTATACCTTGAGAGCTGGAAAGGTCGGTGTAAGCTTG
Source organism: Cerataphis brasiliensis yeast-like symbiont (assembly GCA_000372705.1). Classification (NCBI taxonomy): domain Eukaryota; kingdom Fungi; phylum Ascomycota; species Cerataphis brasiliensis yeast-like symbiont. Next base: position 26,392 of record KB853394.1, read on the forward strand.
GCCTGCTCTTTGTATGAACAAGACGTGCCGAGTAAGGCGTAAAGCAAAGATTTCGTTCGGGTGGCGAGGGAGATGAGGGGAGATGATCACAGCTCGACACGGCATACCGACCTTTTGCGCTAACGTGCTAGAACAGTCAAGGCCAAGCGTGCTCGACCGCTCTGAGCGACGACGGGACGGGGCCTGATCAAGCCAAGGAGGCCGCCAGTCAGGCAGCGGGCCGACACGAGGCGGTCATGCAGCCGCACTGAAGTTGGATGTAGAGCGACGACAGCAGCAACTGGCGCCCGGTTCCAGGAGTTGTGGAGCCGCGGGGCTTGCGTAAACTGGCGAGCCCGGGGGAGAGAAGTTGCAGTAGAATATGTGTGGCGCGTCGAGCCCCAGGATCCGATGCGGTGAGCTTTGAGGATGTTTGTTCAACCTGCGTGGAGCGGATGCAGGAACGCTGTGAGGGTCGCCAGACAGCAGCAGCCTCGTCAATAGTAGACCGTAGCTAACGAATTGAACTGTCTACTTCGTACCCAGCCATCTTATCACATAATTAATAAAACTAGTCACGACTTACCCAGCCAACTCGAGTGGGTCTTTGTCATCGTGGCGCAAATGTGGCTAGTTCGCATGCAAATAATTAGTTATTATGGCAAATTTGTCTGAGTGTTGGTTCGGGTGTTCTATTGGTACCAATAGGGTCTATA
>KB853394.1:36139-57395 GCA_000372705.1 Cerataphis brasiliensis yeast-like symbiont
CTAACCTCCATCTCGCCCAGACGTGTGACAGTTGGCCGTTGAAGAGAAACAAAAGGGACTTTTCCGGACTTCCTGCTCCTCGAAACCCGTTTCAGGGATATTCTGCCGACCCAATCATTAATGCTCGGCGTGGGTGTAGCTTATTATATCTATTACGGGTCTAGCCAAGAGTGATCCCCCCTTGTGCATGAGCATCACTTAGAACAAGCCGTGAGACGCGGCTCGGGTCTTCCGTTTCCTGGTAAGCCCCGCTTCCCCGCACGGCTGAGGAGGTGGTGGGCAACAAGGCGGAGTGAAGGTCTGGATTGAGAAAGCGTGCACGCCTAGCCACATCGGATGGTAGCATCGCTGGTAGCATCGCTGGTAGCATGATGTGGTGTGCCCAACGCTTCTCATCTGACCATCGCCGCGGCATCATGAGCTAGATGTCACAACGTACGTACTGGGTCTTCGGGGGAGAGAGAGCTTTGTTTCTTCGCCAGCGAGGGCTCGCATTCTTGCTGCCACGCCATCTCGAATAACACTGCACCGAGGCTTCAGCCTCTCGCAGACACCTCCTTCAGTACACTGCCTTTTCCCTTTCCGTGTCGCATCCGTGCGTCCAGGATACCTCTGTGGGCTGTGTGCCGTGTGCTGTACTACCACTTCCTTGGCCGCCCCGTGGTGCCACCGCGAGCCTCGTTCCCCTCAGCCGAGCGATTATGGCTTCCGCGCTGAGGGCATGCTTCTCATGGCGGCATCTTCAACCCAAGCTTAGTGCTGCACGTCGCTCGAAGTCAGCGGTTGGAAATTTCCAGAGGGAAGAAGCCCTTCAGAGGGACGGGACGACGTACGCCGCACTTGATGCAGGAACAGCCGTTGCAGTTGCCGGAGCAAGAGCAGCTGTTGCAATCGCTACAAATCATCGGATTAGATGCCATAGCTGCGTTGAGTGGACTCTCTCTCCTCGTCTTCGTATCCCCAGCCCATGCAAAGAATCCAGCCAGTCTTGGAAAATGTGTACGCGGGAGGATGTGAAGCAAAGACTCACCAAGGAGACATGTCGAAAGTCTTGGATGAATGCGAGTGTGTGAATGCAAATAAAATATCTGAATATTCGAATATCGTTCAGACCCAGGCCAAAGGCTTGAAGCAAGGCCAACCACGTCTGGCTTGCGAGCCAAGGAGCAGCTTTTTATACCCCAACGCTCTACCGCACCCCAGCGACGGAGACGGAAGGGGAAGCTAAATGCGGCGAAAAGAAGTCACGAGTGCTACCTAAAAAGCCGTCGCCACACACGCATCATGTTCCGTCGGCTGATGCACCAGCAGCTGCATTAACCAGCTCGCGGCCGCATCAGCCGCATGCCGCAGCCAACCACCGGCAGCCGTGGGCACAGCAATATCGCCGCAAGCGGCTTTCGCTCCTCCGTCGCTCTATCCTCCTCACTCTCTGCACCACCTTTCTTCGCCTTCTTCCCTCTCTCGCGTCTGCCCGCCCTGGGCCCCGCTTGCATACATCGGTTTAATGTGACAATCGGTCGTGATCATGTAGGGTTACGCATATTTTTAGTAGGACTTAGGCCCGGGGGCAGCAGAGTTTCGAATTGAAGCGATCGCTGCGGAAGCAAAACCTAAAGACACAGCATTAGATGAATCGAGAGAGTTTTCAGCCCCGCTGATATCCTGTACACGGCTCAAGCTTCCATGAGGTGAAAGCCACAACTCGCGATAAAAGGCACGTGTCCGCCAGGTACGGCCACCTTGTCAATCTGAGAAGCGCGAAACAGCGCTAGTGCTGCTGTACCGTATGACATGTCGCGACGTGCAAACGAGTGGCGATCGAATATTAGGCAGCTTTCTCGGAAACTTGAGCCAGATGCCGCGTAGAACAAGTTTTGCGAGGCAAAAACTGGCGAAAATCGAGGCCTGACTCGTGGGCGTCCGAGTCCTCGCCGAACAGGTAATAGCGACAGACACCAAGAGCGGAGCCCCTTCAAGTCCATGCATCGAAAACTCTTCTTGATGCGCGCCCATCACTCTCTGCAGCCAGGCCATGTCGGCTGATTGATTGGGCATGAAGCGAAGTGTCGCCGAGCCGTCTTTGTGAAACTATGCAGGAGTGGCGCTCTTTGATTGGCCGCCTGCTCTTTCTTTGTCAGCCGCGCTACGCTGGTGTGTTGAAGATCCAAGAGGTTAACCCGGCCACCTTGTGGCTTGCTCTCTACAGCGCATAGCTTGCAGGGTTGATGGTGCTGGAAGATTTGTTTAACTCGAAAAAGAAACTATCCTCGTGGCCGCGATGAGGCTCCCTTTTTGAGCACACGAGTGCCTGCATCTGTGGTGAGCTTGCTGGAATTGGTCTATCCACCGGAGACTTCAGGGACTCGTCCCTACAGCGCGCAGCTTGCAGGAAAGGCTCTTGAAGGTCTGATGGTGGGTTGATGATTCCCCCAGTAGCAGAAGTTGGCTACGGTCATCCCCCCGTCATCTCCCCCTATTATACACGCGCACGTTGCCGCGCCTAAACCACGTGACATCCGCGCTTGTACCCCATCCCGGTATGCGAGCCTGGCTCTGTAAGACCTTTGGCAACCGCTGTTGAAGATCGTCCCAGCCGAAAAGGCGGATGGAGATGACGAATCTACGCCTTGTCAACGGCATCAACCGTGGAACCGGTTGGACCCCACGACCAGAATCTTCAGTTACTCAACCGAAAAAACAGCCGGTTGCTAGGATTGTCTGGTTTGTCACCCTGTCCTCTTCGTCTCTGGCAACTTTTCTCCACAACACTCTTTACCTCAACTTCTCAGCGCCGTTGTCCTTCCATGTTGCCGCCATCAATCGGGCCGACATCGGATGGCGAACCTTGGATGGTCCATAGACAAGGCTCACGCTCCATTCGAACATCCATCCACGCCTTTGTATGTCCGCTGGTCCGCAAGTAATCCTTTGGCCATCTGACCTTGGAATATTGTATCGGCACTTTCTTCAGAGAGCTGGGGCCTTTCACACAATCATTCTCTCTCGGATCAGGCTTGTTTTCTCTAGCACCTATGAAATCTGCCGATAGACTTTCCGAGTATCATTAGCGCGTGGGTGGTGTTTCAATCCCTGCTTGACAATTTAACTAGACGACCATCATATTTTACATTATACGCAACTTGGCTTTTGGTGTAAGCCAGATAACTGAAATACCTCCCTCAGATTGCAATCCAGCATCCACTCAGCGTACTCACCCCAATACAATGCAGCGTTATAATGATGCTGGGATCCCCAAGTTATGCCAACTCATGTGGTGCCTGGCTGCCGCATATTACGTCTCATGTCGTGGCGGGAAAAACGACCCCGCCGCCTGGTCCAATCCAAATCCGTGCCACGATTCATTGATCCATTGTGACTGTTATGGGCATCTGATCTCTCGAGGCGACTCCCACTATGGCCGCCACCAGCTCTCCTGGCCTTTTCTCGAACTTCCTCAACCTCACCGTTCGTCAGACTAGGTTTCGGCATTTGAATTCCACTTAGTAGCATCGACTTGTGAGTTTGCGGTGATTTCATTGCGTCATAGTACACACTGAATTCCACGCATCAGTTAATGTGAATCAAATCACTAGCCGCTGTTCTCGCTCAAGCCTCTGACGCATACCTGATAGATCGATCATAGTCCAAGTTCGGCATTGCTTGTGTCTTTAGAGGATATTGCAGCATTTCGTGCGGTACATAATTATCTCTTTTCTCAACCTTTCCCCAGAGGCCATTGCTTACTCTGGGATCCAGCTTAAACTTGGAAGAACCTTGACGCTTGGAGTAGAACTTGGTGAGAATGTCATTATAAAGTCCCTCGTGGCTGTCTGCGAGGATGAGAACATCTCTTCCGAAACTATTCCGCACGGTATCTTCTGGGCTCAATAGTGGATATTTTTGCTGCACAGCTTCAAGGAGTCGGCGCATGTCGATAAAAGGAAGTAGTGCTACACCTTGCCAGGCCATCTTTTTCCCGTTTAAGTCAATTTCAAATGTCTCCGGATAGAAGTCGATAATTTCGCTGTCCTTGTCAGTCATTAGACTATGAAAGACTTCGGGGAGAGCATGGCGAGACGCAGCAGGCAGAACACTCATTAATTGCTCAAAAGGCCTGGAGATATACCCCTTCTCGAAATTTATCTTCATCTCCATCAAGCCCTTGAAATCAGCCGCCAAAGGTGCATAGTGATAAGGATAAAACCAATCCCATGACGGACATCCTTGGAAGTAGTACAATAGCACCCACGCTAGCCCTTCAGCATATGCGTGAGCCACTTGGCGACGAAATTCTTGGTCTTCTGGGTGTTTGCCGAACTTCTGTTGGTAGTAGCGATCTGCGTATCCGTCCTCCCAAAACCGTACTGTGTCGGTGAGGCATCCTTCACCGGCATTTGGTGCTTGGATGGTCGCGGCTTCACTCTCTGCATTCATGCTATCCCCCATCGAATCGGGGCCTTTGCGTTTGCCAAGTACAGATGGTGCCCCCGTCGTAAAAGTATCACCTGAGGCGACTTTCCCGCCTTGAATCTTAGATCCGAGAGCGCTGGCGGCGCTCTTGTTGGCTAGATTGGCGCCTGCAACGGAAGCACGATTGATAGCAAAGTCCTGAGTCATGGCCTGCGGGGGGTTCTTGGGATACGAAGCAATTGGATGTAGTTGCAGGCCACGGGAGGGATCCTGGTAGCCACTGTTCCGAACTTTTGGCCCACCCTGCCGAGGTCTTGATGCGTTGTGGCCGTCATTCAACAGTTTATTCCTCTTTGAACTAGCATCACGGCGTTCTTCATTTTCTTTCTTTCTCTTAAAAATTTGGTTTTCCTGTGTTGCGAGGCCATCTAAAATTTGTTGCGCTTTGAGCCAGTCAATGTGACCGTCTTTGGTGAGATATCCACCCATCGAGAGAATGTTGTTCCGCCAGATGGTTGTTAACGTGTCGATGCCATGTTCACGGATTTCTAATGCGGGGAGGTGGGGTAAGAAGTCGTTCCCGACGAAACAGCACATGAAGATCCAATCATCAATGGCACGCTCCAGGTCAAACCTAAAAGGCAGACCGGGGACTGCGAGCTCAGCAGCCAGATATTCTCGGAGAACTGACACTTGAAGCCAGATGAAAGGTTTCAAGACTTGATCACGAATTGTCTCAGCAGAGTCCTCATTTTTGTGTTTCTTTTCGCCGCGACAATTTCGAGCTTCGTGTCCCCTCTGTCCGCACAACTTGCAAGTTCTTGGTGTGCTAGCTTGAGCAAATACGTCTTCGCGCAAGACACGGAAGTGAGGTTCGTGCGTCGCAAGGCCTAGCATTATAAGATCGGCATCCAGTCCGTACATGACATGTCTTGTGTTTGGGTTGTAATTAGGAGATGTCCGTTGCGACCGAATGAAAGACATGATCTTATGTTCGCCTTCTCCAGGCACAGTGGCATCAGAAATGATGACTTTCAATCTTGACCAGGCTGCATCTGTATTGAGCTTATATTGGCACCAGTATTGAAGGCTCGTGGCCAAAATGTCCATGAAAGGGGTGCCGGGCGTTATCGAATTGGAATCAAAAGCCTTCTTGGCAAGTTCTTCAGAGCTCGCTGGAGGTAAGACACCGCCATTTTGCTGTCGCAAAAGCTCTATAAATTCCTGCTTTTCCGCTTCCTTCTCCTTTGCCTCTTGAGCAGATCGAAATCGCCTTGATCTCTGTTGATTCATTTTAGCGCGCGGTGCCACACCATCTAGAATTCAAAATATTAGTATGCTCGTAGGGCAGAGAATTGGTGGTAGTTGGCTATCCGCATACCCACAGCGATCATAAAAATTTGACGCGGGCGAACCATATTGACTACACGGTCTGTATATTTGAAGATCTCTAGCATCATTTCCTCTTCATCTTTAGGTGCCGGTTTGTCTTCTGGATGCGAGCAAGGATGAACAATGCCGTTCATATCCAGGTACAAATTGTCGAATTCTTCGCCATTTGGATTGCGCGCAGTCGTGTCAACCGGAATGACAGTGCCATCCTCCAAAGTTATGGGCTGGTCTTCGATGACGGGTGACAGGATTTTTGGATACTTCTTCGAAAGCCATCGAAATGCCGCTGGAATGCCCATGATACATGAAAATGAAATTGCTCATAGAGCAATAGGATACCTTTGCAAGTATGGAGTGAGCTGGCAGAGTTGGGCTATTTTGGTGGTTGAGGGTTCGGTTCTCTGCTGTGAAGTGTACTTCGTAGTAGTAAGCGGAAATACTGCTTGGCACTTATCTATGATATAAACAAGCGAATTCAGCAATAAAGTCGAAATAACTTAGTTATTATGATTAACTACAAAGATTCACCAAGCCAAATTGGTCCAAGTCCGGTCGATTATTAGTACTGTGCACATGCTCGATGAGCCTATCTTGTCGGTTTCGTTCGACTACTTAACAGCATTACACGGGTGCTGCATACGGCTTATTCGTATCCTGTACAATCTATTTGTTAGGTGCTACAGGCTGACGCCTGCATGAGCATGCGGCGGAGCTGGGCCCCTTCTGTGTTTATGCTTGGTCATGCGAAGGGACGGGGCCTTATGAGAGATTTCCCGGTGATGTGCCGGATCTGGTGACGTGCCGGATTTCTGCTCCATTGTATTCCAGCAAAGAGTAGAAAAGAACTTCGTCAATTGTACCTGAAATAATTTCAAGTTTTGAAAATAGCATGAAAGACACCTAAATCCGGACCAGCACCAATCTCCGTTTCAGGCTCTTTTGAGGATATACTTCTCAGCATACTGTCGCGACTCTCCCGTCAAGCGCCAGCCACCATCAATCCGGTGCATTTAGCCAAACCAGCCACCTTTGACGGGAAGGACCTGGCGAAGTTCAAACCATGGTGGTTGAAACCGAGATGCTCGATCTCAACGAAGTAGTTCAATGGTCTGGAACCACTTTCCAGACCCAATATCGCCAAAGTTCTCCCAGACGATATCACCAAGTTAGTGTACTCTCGACAAGGCGGATTGCCGGAGACTGACGAAGAATTTCTGGCGGCGATTCAAGATGCAGGGCAGATTTACGAAAACGTGCTCTGCAACCCGGGTCTAAGTGGCCGAGCAGCCCAAACTTTCTCACAGGACCAGTCCTCCAAGTCGGACAGATATACCGACAAAGAGCCAATGCGAAAGGGGTATGGGTCACAGTCTAACAACAAGCCAGAGGCATCTAAGGGCAAAGGCCTAAGAAACCCCAACAACAAGAAGTGGCAGAAAGTCGCAGATACTGCAGTATCACAGCACCAGAATGGACATCATCCTTCAAAGAGTGAAAGCTGCAGGAGGAGACGATGAGGCTTACAGCGCCGCATTGGGTGATCCAGGCAAGGACATTGAAGTGAAAGATGGGTTGGTGTATCGGAAAAATCAGCTGTGGATTCCAAGAGCAACCAGACCCGAAGTGCTAGATTCCGAGTATGACACTCGAGTGGCAGGGTATATGGGCATGGACAAGACCATGGAGCTGATATCACGCAACTTTTGGTGGTCAAAGGTGGAAAAGTAAATTCGGAGCTATGTGAGCGGATGCTTGAAATGCCAAAGGAACAAGAATCCCCGACACGCACCTTTCGGACCTCTCCAGCCCATGGACCTACACTATAAGCCATGGCAGACTATGGCCATGGACTTGATCACGGACCTCCCACTCTCCAACGGGTGCAACTCAGTTTGGGTCATGGTTGACCCATTCACCAAGATGGCCCACTTCACGGCCTTGAAGGTGGATGGAAAGAAGACGGACGATCTTATCCGCATCTTCGCCAGATTTTACTGGCGCGTGCACGGAGTTCCCCTAGACGTAATCTCCGACAGGGACTCTCGTTTCACTGCGCACCTTTGGAAAGACTTCTTGAAGCTGTTGGGGATTAAGAGTCGCATGAGTACAGCGTTCCATCCCCAAACTGACGGACAAACGGAGCGCTTAAACCAGACCCTAGAGGTCTATCGCCGAGCTTTCGTCAATGAGATGACAGACTGGGAAGACCTGCTGCCAACGGCAGAGATTGCGTACAACAACACCACAGTTTCGGCAACAGGGATCACTCGATTCTTCGCCAACCATGGGTATCATCCTGCGGCAAACAACCCCCCTTCCGGCACGTCGAAGAACCCAGGGAGCAGGCTGTACGCGCACTGGATGACCCAAGTACACTCCCAGTTATGCAACATGCGCTTAATTCGTCCTGAGCGCCTGCGCTCAGCGTTTTTTCGTGGCTTTGCCTTATACCCTGCCCTATGAAGTTGTTCCTCCTCTCAGTCCATGAGCCCTTTCTCACCCAGCATAAGGGTATCATCCGTTTGTAGTCCCACGATCCCAAAAGTCTTCTTTTCTTAGCATTTGTCCGTCACGAGCAAGCAAGTGTCAAACACCGTCTCCATGTTCAGCACCTAGAAATAGTGACCTTAATATGTTTCAAACCAGTGTACACCGGACTCGGCAATGCCATGTGGCGACTTGAGTATCTGCAACAGCCTTCCCTCAGGATACTCTATTTTGAGTTCGGTGACCAGGTGCGCGATAACTGTTCTTTGCAACTGCGACTTTGACTGTGGGTGAACCTGAGTTATGACGCGCAGAACGTGCCATATTGCCGCAAGCTGGAAGCCAGTGCCAGGATCAATCTTTGGCTCGACCGCTGGATTGTCGGGCTTTGAGTCAAGAGAGCCTTTTTCCCATCATCAGCGTATCCTTAAATGACATGGCGCGACTTCTCGTATGGTGCGTCAGCCATTTTTCCTTTGACTTCACGAACAATTCGCGACTTGAAGATCCATAGCCCTGCATGACGGACTCATCGAGGCGGACAGGGGCAATAATACTGGCTGCCAACAGTGCATCGATTTCGGCTGCATCTGAGGCTTCAAATGGGTTTTCGGGGGCGGACAACTTCCCTTCCTGGCGAAGGCGGAAAGCCAGCTCGAAATCCACACGTAAAAATGCTTCTTGCGTCGTTGGATTGCGCCTCACAGCCATACCAATTGCTCATGACTTGTCCAATTTGCTTCATGCCAGGACCCGTTCCAACGCGGATGAAAGATCACAGCAGCGGAATAAGGGGGGAACTTGCCAAGTAGACAAAAATATTCGTCAAGCTGTAACCAGCAATTTTTGATGAAAATTTGTATGCAACGAAGGTGATCGCCATCAAGACTTTCAGCTTGCATTGATGCGCCTGAGAACTCTTTTCGAACATGCTCTGGCAGATGTTTTTTGCGTTCAAGTCCCGGGTCAATGAATAAAATATTGGACTCTGCCAAGTCCTATTTGCATCATATCGTAGGAGGAGCGTAGGAAACTGTACTGGATGTGCTTGGGTAACGAAAATCTCGTACATCTTTAGCCACGCCATTATTAGACGGGGTGAAAGCCAGCTTTTGCTCCTCGTACAAGTTGAGTAGGTACTGCATGCCGATTATCACCTCCCATAAGGCGCTGCGATGTCCTTCTCTTGCCCAACCTTGTCATCGCATGGCAATCTCATAGAGTGGCTTCGGTAAGCTCCGTATATCCGCCAAGATTGCCTCCTAAATCGGTTTGAGGTGTTTGGTGCCAAGTCGGACCCGGGACGTCACCGCACAACGGCGGCGCGTGAAGTGCATGAGTTTGCTCTTCTCAGGTGCGAACTCCATTCTGTATTCCTCTTCCCACTCCGTACAGCTTCTCCACGTATTCGCCAGCTGGAGGCAAAATTGGTATGTGATTCTGCCGACGCTGAGGAGGTTCGTGTCGTCCGCGAATCCCACAACGACTACACCATCGGCTGTTCAAAGTCTATCGTACCGTGTTGAGATGTACAATACGAATAAAATTGGTGACATCGGTGAGCATTGTGGGACGCCCCGTTGGATGGTGTGTGGGATTTCCGCAGTCTGGTCGTCAAACCGAAGGCGTGCCAATAGTGGCTCCAACCACGACCGAATGAGCGCAGCCAGATAGTTTTGAAAAGCCCATTCTGCTCAGGGCCTGGCAAAGCTTGTTGTGCGGTACGTTGTCAAAGGCATTCTTTAAGTCGTGCTGGGGAAGGGATGCCTCGCCCTTGTTGTACCAGGCTGCACGCACCAGCTCCGTTACAGTAAGAACGGCTGTTTCGGTGGACCTAATCTTGCAGTTGCCCATCTGGCCGTCGGGGAGGAGATTGAGTTCCTCAACTGCCTCGGCCATCCTCTTTGCCAGCACCGCCTCCAGAACCTTACCAATCGTTGAAAGCAGTAAGGTTGGTCGGTATCCGCCGGGCTTAAGATACTCATCCAGGCGTCGAACCAGCTTTATCAGGACCACAGTGACCGCCTCCTTGTACTTTTGGGGAAAGTACGCAGTTCGTAGACATGCCGTAAAGAGGTGGACCGGCGCCTCAATCAGAGGGGCGACACATGATCGGAGGAACGCTATAGGAAGCTGGTCTGATCCTGGAGCCTTAAAAGGCTTGATCGACCTTAGAACTGAGGCCGCCTCTTGTGCGGAGACCTCCATGGGGAAGTACTGAGCATCCATGCGGTCTCTCTGAGCAGGTAACGCTCCGCTCGGCAAGGCCGGGAGCGGGGTGGCTTTGGGAAAGAATCTGTTTGCTAGGACCTCGGCCTTCTCCAAGAACGTGGATGCGGGACTCTGCCCTTCTCGGAGCAAATTCGGGATCTTGGGCGGCTCCGAGGCGATGCCATTCCTTGTGCGTGCCCATCTTTCCATGTTCCACGACCGAGAACACTCCTGGCTGATCTCCTCGGGATGTTCTCCTCAGGCCCGCTGGCGGGCTTTTTGAATCGTGGGGGTCTGCTCTTTTGACAGATCTCTTTACAACTCACATGCCGCAGACGATGAGTCGTGCTGCAGATGTCTTCGTGCCCTACGAAGGTTGCGTACAGCGGAGCTAACCTCGGGGGTCTACCAGTCTTTCGAACAAGGCCCAGTCGACTTTGCTATGGGCATCGTTCTGGAAACAACCCTGTCCAGTCCAGTATGGTGTTCCACGACAAGCTTCTCGATCTCATCCGGCGAATCGTCCAAAATGTGGGACAGACCCGCTATGACTGCGGCAGCTTCTCTCTCGACGTCTCAAACGGACATCATTTTCCAGTTGTATCTGGGGGCCTCAGGATCGGGACTCCTCTCATCTTTGTCGTTCACTCATCCTGGTGCACTCGCCGTAAGGAGTGCCTGGTGAGAGCCTGTAGGTATCTACCATTTGGGTTAAGTGGTGGACATGCCGGGACTCACGCCGATGACGGTCGCAGAATGGGTGCATGTTGAAGTCGCCTAGAAGGGCAAAAAGGAAAGTGTACCTGTTGTTCTCCGACAGGGAGGCCAGCTCGTGGGAGATGACTTGATTCGGCCCAGCTGTCTTGGGCTGACAAGCTCGTGATAAGGCTCGCAATGATGCAGCATGGATTCGAGAATCACGCCGTCACGACATAATCTGTTTGCTGTGTTAAGTGAGGGGAGGGAGAGGTACAGGTGAGATCGCGACACCTGGTGAACTTAATTTGAGTCGGTCAACCATGACCCCATTTTCCTTGCTGATCTCGTTGCAAAGATCGCTCGAATCGTTGTGGAGCTTCACCTCAACGGTAAAACTAGGTATGGGATGACGAGCCATACTAATGGGACTGGGCCAACGCTGAGGATCTCGGCTGGGCCGATTAGTCAGGAGAACAATTCGCCTCGCCTGACGCGATCATGGATCAGGATGAGGTAGCAATTCCGGCGTTGGCTTCTCTTCCGGCCTCACAGCCAATCTCTGAGAAAAACGGTGAGCAGTCTGAACGACCGCAAAAGCGGCTACGGCGGCCGCGGCAGACCTCCTTGAGTAAGGCCCAATCGTCTATTTAGACTAGTGTCGATAGCTTAAATTGAGAGGAATTGAAAGAGACTACCTGTGGTTGCTTCGTAGCGTTAGAAAAGTGGTTGCCGCCAATATGGGGGTGGAGCATATTCAAGGAGACGATACGGAGTAACATTTTAACTACATACAGAGGGTAGTTAAGGCCTATTTCCGTTTAGGGGGCTAGTTCAGCCAATAGCTCATAGATCACATTCCAATTGGTGTGGCTGTTGGGGGAAGATTAAGCCACATGTCAATTATAATGTGGCCTCTTCATAGCAATTCTTAGTTCGGCCCGCACAGCCAACTCTCATCAGGCGAACCAGCAAGGCGAAACACACCTGAGTCTCATCCTCTTGCGACCTTGTTTCCCCGGCGCTGAAACCGCCAATATCTACTCTATTGCCCCAAGGCGGGCCCCGTGATCGTCGGCTGACCTCGGGCTTCGGCAACCTTCATTCCGCTACGCAGACGTGCAGCAACGGGCCATCCCATTTCACGGACCCGACAACGGGTTTCAGTAGGCCAGTCCGCAGGCTCAGCGACTTCTTTTCCTTGGCAAAGCTTAGATCAATGCATATGCTGTCCCTTTCAGCCCGGACGCGCGCTATCGCCAGCTAACAACCACCGGCTTACGATTACGCTGCGCTCGCAGGCCTTCCTGCCGCCTTGCACATGTCACCTGTCATCAACATCACGCTCAACCATCACCTTCTCCATAATTATCATTGCTTCGCCGTGCTCATTATCCCTACTCGCCCTCATCGCCGCCGTGAACAAGTGCATGTACGCTGATCTGGAACGCGAATGTTCTAGTCAATAACCTGACATTATCCCTCATAGGCAACAGGCCCAAGACGCAGGCCACGGTCGGCATAATTTGTCTCCCTCCTTCTCAATTCTTCACAGCCCAGGGATGTTCGAAGCCCAGGCCATCGATGTCGCGCCGCGACAGATGACGGTTCCTCAACACCCGCCTGCATGTTCACTGCCGCAGAGTCACTCCCAAAACGGTGGTCTAGCGACAGGCTTGAAGGAGAACGGCTGCTTCGAGTCCCACCGCGTTATCAAATGCGGCTATGTCGAGAGGCGGACACGCAAGACCAAGGTAGCACATGTCCAAATCTCAGGACGACGAAGACCTTCCTACTGACCCAGCAGCGCGTGCAGAAGTGGAAGAGTGTCTATATCGTGCTTCGACCCAACGCCTTGTCTTTATATAAGAACGACAAAGAAGCTAAACTTCGTCATCAGTTATATCTCTCAGACTTGACTGCCGTTGCCTTTCTCAAGGATCCCAAGCACAAACGCGAAAATGTCTTTGGACTTTTCTCACCGTCGAAAAATTATCATTTTCAAGCACCGACAACCAAGGACGCACAAGAATGGGTGGAACTCATGCGAAGAGACGCGCGCATAGAGGAAGAAGAGGAGGGTTTGTTTTTGGCCAGCCCCAAATCTCGCACAATGTCTTCAAATAGAATGTCGGCGCTCAGGCTCAGAAAAACCGCTCATGACGTAGATGGTTTACTGCTATCGAGCTCGCCCGAAACTTACGGCGCGCCCGGGCTGAGTCCCGCTGCTGGTCGACGCACATCTTCCAACGTTGAGTGGTCTGGCCTGTCGGGAAACGAGCTACCGTCGCACTCTGATCTATCAGACAACGAGAACCAGCAGCCATGTGGTGCCTCTTTCGAAGATGTGACCGTGCAAACACCTGCCGAGTCTACCTCAGTGCCCAGAGGCGGACTCTATGCTCCTCGTCCTGCCGCAAACCGATCTATCAGCCAATGGAGTAATCTGATAGAACGAGACAAGACCATCAAGCCTAATAACACCGGCAACGCTGATCAGGATCCGGACCGCATTGTCTGGCAGGGCTGGCTTTGGATGCTTCGAAGCAAAGGCGGCGTACGACAGTGGAAAGACATGTGGGCAGTGCTTCGGCCGCGAAACCTCATTCTCTATAAAGACGAGCTGGAATATGCGGCTCAATGGCTCGTTCAACCTTCTGCCGTTGTCGATGTCGTGGACATCGACCCCCTTGGCAAGAACAAGCAGAATTGCCTCCAGATAATCACAGAAGAGAAGAGCTACCGCTTCTGCGCCCATGAGGAGGAGTCGCTTGTACAGTTCATTGGCGCCTTTAAGAGCCTGCTGGCCAAGCGACGAGGTTTAGAAGCGCGCAGCATACCAAGCTCCTGAGGAGTGAGATTCACGACCAACCTGCAGCCGTCTTCTGTCGCCACATCCACCTTTTGCAAAGTTAGGCATCATTTCCTGTTCCCGTTTAAAATTGTTGTGGACAGAAAATGTATCTTTTTTGTTCCTCTCCCCGCCCTGAGATAAGCGGATGGACGGCTGCTTCGGCGCTTATTTTGGCTCTACTCGATTTCTGTTCAAGCAAAATCCCCACGACGCCCACGAGCAACCGATTTGAGGCGTGGACGTCGCAGGGCTTGCCTGACAGTCAAAGCTGGAAGCGGTCAACCGGGAGTTTGTGATTTTTGCGGCGATCCAGCCCCAG
The DNA here is from genome assembly GCA_000372705.1 of Cerataphis brasiliensis yeast-like symbiont. Lineage (NCBI taxonomy): Eukaryota > Fungi > Ascomycota > Cerataphis brasiliensis yeast-like symbiont. The sequence goes on from KB853394.1 coordinate 50,512, forward strand.
GCCCGAGAACGGCTTAGTTTTTCCTTGGCGACCCCTCGAGCGTGAGAGCTGTTATGCTCCAAGGGCATACTTGTCGACTGGAGGGAGGGACTGGTTGTGTGTCCTTTTGTTGGGAAACATCGGTGTTCGTCGACCATCAAGAACTCCGCATCTGATTGGCCAACTCTCCTTCTTTTTCCGCTATAGTTCCAAAAGGGGAAGCCGGACAACCTTGCGCGGTCATTCACGGCAAGGTCTGCTGCTGACTTCGGACCGGTTAGAGATACCTCTTCCTAATAACACACCCAGGTGCAGATGATCAGAGGTTAGAAAGTATCAGATCGGTGGTGTACAATGGCCCTTTAACGAGTCGCTCATCCGACCGACGGGTTCACCAGCCTGGCGATTTTGCGCTGAGATGACGGGACGAACCTGCCTCATGGGAAGGAAATATCTGCGTCTACGCCGGCCTCATGGTTTCGGCTACCGCTTATGATACCAGCCTATCCAGTCCGACATGCTTCCTTGGCAAGGCCGTGAGGATTTGGATGGTGACTCGCTTTAGGCTCATGACCTGACTATAAGTATTGCTCACATGCTCATGTTTTCATTGAGACAAGCTAAGCATGCTACGGCCGTCCAGGTGCTACTGTCCCTGTGGGTGGCAAGTCCGTCGTTGCCATGTTTTTGTTAAAAACATCGCGTCCCATCATAACCCGAAGATGCCAAGTGCCCGGACCGCGGCAGGACGCTCAAAATTGCTGCTGCTCACAGCTATCCATACTCAACGAATACCGATCATAATCATTGCTTCATCATGAGGAGCGCCTCGGTTGCCTCGCTCGTGGCCTTTGCCTGGCTAGCACGTTTCTTCAGTCTCTGCATCGCTGGCACATTGCCGCGATCTCTATCACCAAAGTTCTTGCGTCCAAGTCTTCCGTTAAGTGTCGAGGGGCGCTGGATCGTGGACGCAAAGAGGAAGCGTCTCAAACTCCGATGCATCAACTGGGCTGGACATCTCGAGACCAACATCCCTGAGGGGCTGCACAGACAGTCTATTGAGTGGATAGCCGGTTGGATCCGTGCACAGGGCTTCAACTGCGTGCGCCTGACCTAATCAATTGATATGGCACGCCACCCGCAGGTTCCGGTCAGGGATTCGTTTGTCGGTGCCGCCAAAGCGGCTGGCATCGAAGAGGCGCCCCTGATGAAGCTCTACCTGCAGGCCGTAGAGAAGAACCCCTTCCTTAGCAACGACACTGGCATTACCACAGTACTAGACGTCTTTGACCGAGTTCAGGCGGCCCTCTGGGATCAGTGGGTCATGACAATTCTCGACAACCACGTCAGCCGAGCAGGCTGGTGCTGCAACCTCGAGGATGGCAACGGCTTCTGGAAGGAGGCTGAGTTGTCCACGCCTGAGAACAGCCGTTTCTTCAACACCACAGAGTGGCACGAAGGCCTTGCCGCCATCGCTGAATGGTCACGATCACGACCCGGCATCGTAGGTCTCTCGCTGCGCAACGAGCTCCGTGCTGGGATCCTGCAGATGCCGTGGGCGGCTCGTATCTGGGAACAATTCGTACCCGATGCGGCGAAGCTCGTAGATCGCATCAATGGCAACGCCCTCATCATTATCGGCGGCGTCGATAGCGGAACAAACTTGAGATCGCCGTTGCGCAGGCAAAAAAAGCCGTATTTGGCCGACATGCTGGATAAGCGTGTGTGGGAAGCCCACAGCTACAAGTTCAGTTACACGACGCCACACTTCAACATCTGTCCTCTCCTCCAGTGGGAGCTTGGTCTGATGTCCGGCTTCGTTCTCACGCCGCAAAAACACTACACGGGGCCACTTTTGATGTCCGAGTTCGGCGTCGACATGACGGACGGGCAAAAACATGGATTTTCGAGGACGGACAGGATTTTCTTATCCTGCCTCACCGACTATTTGGCACTCAAAGACGTCGACTGGGCCATATGGGCACTTCAGGGCTCTTATTACGTGCGTGACAGGATCATCGACCACAACGAGACATGGGGCGTGCTCAACTACGAGTGGAACGGCTTGCGCAATCCTGAAGTCCGTGGCTTGCTGCAGCCTATCATGAAGGCGTCGATGGGACCCGAGGACTTCGCCGCGACATAGCTGTAGACAAAGGAGTCACGGTTGCACCAACCCGGGGCGGCACTCTGCCAGCACTTGAAAAAGATACCAATACAAGGACCAATATATCTATTCGGCTTTTACGCTCCCACCAGATGGGCTGTAGCACGCGCTGGTGGGCTACATTTTGCAACACCACTGCTACCCACTGGCGACTCTAGAAGCCATAACAAGGACATGCTGCCTTGCACGCCTTGCTAACATGCGAGGAAAGCAAGGGGAGGATTGTACAATCATTTACGTCACTGACCTTACTACCCCATTTTCTCCAGTCGACTACTTCCTCTACAACTGTCTGGGCAGCTAAGCTTACCTCGATAGAAAAGCCTAACAGCTCTGAAATAAGCGCTAAAGCTGCGGAGGAGCTTATGAGAGACGTATCGGGTTGACTGTAAACAAAAAAGTCATCCATGAGTCTTCGATTCTCTCGGTTTCATGTACACACGAGTTGAAGGCAAGTAATGAATGCACCCTCTGTGAAACATGGTAGGGAGGCCCTCCCTCCCACTTCTGTACCAATATCTCGACAATCGATATTGTTGCAGCCGTTCCTCACGTAGCGCCTCACTAGTTAGACCAGACCAGCACCATATCGGATGCCTGGCTCTTCATTGTCAGCTGCTATGGTGCGTATGCCAGTTCTCATGTCTCGAATTAATGCTCCGTGGACATTGACTCACCCCCCCCACCTTTTATTTTCCCCACCTCGGCATGATGTTCACCCAAATATTGGTCCGGAGGCTTGCAAATGACATGTCTTCCTTCATCACGGTTTCCCTCGCACGTGTACCAGCCTTGCAGCCTTTTGAATGACGTACTTGAGCAGGTAGCGGGCTACGCTAGGTCAGGCGACAAGGGGAGTAGACTTTTCTGGCGTGCGCGGTAATATGCGGTACTAATACTGATGCAATGTGATTTCGGGCCGGATCATTAGAATGAAAGCCTCCCCTGCTCAATGACTATCCTGGCTTAAAGAAAGTGTGTAGGAGTGACCTGACCATCGGTGCCCAAGCCTGCTGACCTGGCGGCTAACGTAATGGCCTATGCCAATGTCAGTCTGTGATCCCCTTCGTAACCCCACGACTCACCCTGGGCATTCAACTGGAGCCAGAGCTCTGTCGATGGTTGTCCAAGTCCACAAGCACGAGAATCTTCACGTTCAAGCCTCGTATCCCGATGGCCACGCCTACAGTCTGCTCCAGTGTCATCGCCCGCCAGAACCGAACCGAATCACCGAGTCCAAGGCTCCTGGTCATGCCATACAAATACACGCCTTCGTACTCAGGCTCAATATTCATTACTCCCCAACGGTTCCAGCCTTGGGTTATTCCTTCCTCCCCTTCATCCTCCTCTCTCGTTCAGGGCTTCACGGTCCAAAGATTACGCGACCACCCTGTTGCTCGCAGCTTCTTGCTACTTGAACTGGTCGCTCTCTTGTCCGCAGATGTGGTAGCCAGCGACTTGCCGCACGCCGCAAATGCTTCTACCAGCTCCCTCATCCGACCTGCGTCAACAAACGCCTCTGACAAGTCATCCTTTTCCGCGATCACACTCGAAAGGTCCATGCACTCCAAGAGGTTATCCCTCGAGAGCGTGTTTCCTGCGTAATGCAGACTGGCTATGAAGCCCAGTATCGTCTCTGGCAGGTAAACTTGCCGGAGTTTGCCAAGCGCCTTGTCACCTCCTGCGTTCGTGTCAGCACTCGTGACCATGCTGTCTCGCTGAGCCTACAAGAATCTCAATACCTTCGATGCTTGTCAACAGCCACCTTTCTAGAAGCGGAGGCATCAGATCTTTCATCTCGTTCACGCCGTTGCTGAGTTGGTCACAAAATTGACGTTTATCCATAGCACTGATCCTATCAGTAATATGACTTTGTGTTTCGGATTTTGTTGTATCGCACTTACTTGATAGGAAAGTTCATGAGAGAGCCAATCGTCTCTATGCTGTCGAGGGCCTTGACCAGACGCTCTAGCCCATGATAATTTCGTGCGTCCGTCATCACTTGTTCCGCCACTGCACCCGTGACACCGCTACTCTCGAGAGCTTGAGCCCAAAATGCGACATCTTCGACTGGTATTTCATCTTCAGCTTCTTCGATTATAACGTTTCGCCACATGAGCTCAAAGGGTACCCGCTCCAAGGTCCTACGTGCCGCGAGTAGATAGTTGTTTTCTGCATGAAAATTAGTCCTAGTCTCCTTACTTATGGCCTACCGCTCATCAACAGTGTCTTCCGTTGCACTTACGTAAGAAGAACTCGTATGCCTGTGATCCGATTCGCAGGGCATGAGGCCAAGCGCGCGGGATCAACAGAATCCACTCGAGCGCCTGGATGACTTGAACGTGCTTCGGCGAGATATCGCTATGGTCATCACCAAAAAAATCTGCCTTGATGTTTCGTCCGCGGCTCGTCCCGGGCGGGCCTGTGCCAAATATGCTAAACGGCTCTTTTGCCGCTAGCTTGTCTTTTTCGTCACCAAGATTTTCGAATACCAAGTTTGCCATCGTTTCGACAAATCTCAAGACATCTATCCCGACTTTCTTCATGGCCTTGATATGCATGTTGCGCTTCTCGCTGTCTTGCACGAGTATCATGTTCCAGCTGAGGATCTCTTCCCGCCGGTGTGATTGCAAAATCGAGCAATACAGGGGTATCAATTTCTCGAGTTTGACCCGGGACAAATAGTCGGTGTAGGCCGCTATGATGCCCTCTTGGCCTGTAAGCCACTGGGAGGTCGACATTAATTCTCCCAGTGTCGTGCCAGGGCCATCGTCATCCAACTTTCCTTCTAGCTTATCAAAATGGCGCAGCAACGCGATGATGACATAAATATGACAGACGATACGGAGGCCGTCGTGATGCTCTAGGTCGAAGTACTTCCTTTCGACGATGTCGTACTCACTGGATATGACGGACCACTCCGGAAAATATCTTTTTGGGAGCAGTGAAGACGACTGATTTCGATTAGCTTGTTTCGTCATCACAACGGCTTGCTCGTAAAGATGCCGATCGATGTTTCCAGCGATGATGGAGGCTTGCAGAGCCTTGTTCGGTTCCAATGCCGCCTCCATGGTCTCCTTCTGAGATTCAAGCATGGCCACCAGCCGCTTCTCTATGCCGTCAGGCCCACCGTGGAACTGGATGGCGTCAAATGATGGAAATGGCTGATATAGACTGGATTGTATGGCCGGCGAGCATTGTCCTAGCAAGAAGTTATCGAGTTGTGTACGGATGAGAGCATTGAGGTGGACGAAGAGGTAGTCGTCCCAGCTCTGTGCAAGCTTTTCGACACTGACGATGTCTCCAGACAACAAGCCGTACACGGCGCGCTCGTAGTCGTCCGAGCTGCTGTTCCGAGCCAAATTCAGGCACATGCGCCGCCACATGGCTAGCGACGAGGGAGACCCATCAGCAACGGTTTCCTGACTATCGGCAGAGAGTAGTATCCCCGAAATCGAGACAGCTCTCCACATCTCAGTCCGCTCCTTGCACCAGTCGCGAATGGTCTGTAGTCTGCTGCCTCGGCGGAGATGCTGAAAGCAACCCAGCCATATTGAGCGCTCGAAGCATTCGTCTTGGGGCTCCAGTCTGCGGTTTTGTCGCGTAACGGCATCAGGGTCCAACTGAGTGACAAGTGGAGCCTTATCCGCGTTGGTGAAAGAAGTCAAAATTCCGGGAGATTGTTTGTCCAACAGATGTGGCCAAGCTGTCATGCTTTTCCTTAGCTTTATCGTGGAGCGAGTACGAAGCCACCCGTGGGCAATAATGTCGCCTCTGTCGGCGCTTTGTTGCCATTCACGCGTCAATACGTCAATATCGGGGCCCGCAGCCGCGTTCATCTGAAGCCACTGCAGTACAGCGCGTCGCTCTCTGAGCACTGGATCGGTATCGACGTAATTCTGCAGCGTCTTCGCCTGCGACGTCTTCCCTGTTACTGAAGGCTGCAGGGCAGAAGAACTGATCGGCGATTCAGAGTGTCTCAGCGGGAGTAGGCGTCGAAAAATATCCCAAGTTTGTGCCTCATGCTGTAACTGTTCTATTTGGCGCATCTGTTGAGCCTTTTTCTCCTGGGTGATCTCTTTCTCTTCCGCATCCATGCCGGCATCGTCGTGGTCCCGGCGGGTGCGGTTCGGTTGCTTGCGCATCAGCCGCCGAATCGCATTTTCGTGGTACTTTCGCGGAAGGTCAAGGATCCGGGCCCTCTTTTCAGGCACGTCCAGGCCTGGTGCCAGACAGCTCTCGAGGGCATTGGAAAACTCTTCGATTTCAAACCCAGGGTGGAAGCCCCTAAGCTGTGAATTTGCGATGGCTTCCTTCTGGTCATCCTCAGGCCCCATCACGCGTGGGCAAGGGGTAATTTTTGGTCGATGTGTCTTCTAGTTCTGATTGCGGCAACCGACGACGTGGGCAACGGGCGTGGTGACCTGGACTGAAACTGGCGAGACCCAACGCCAACCAATGTCGAAATAGTTCACACTGGGCAGCCAAAAACAGATGACGGGCCCTCTAGGGACGACATGGGCTTCGAGGAAGCGTTGTGTGGGTGCGGGTTCTCAAAGACAGTTGAGCGCCGTTGCTCTGTCGGCTCTTGTCGCGTTTGCGGCATCGAAGTTGGTTGTTTACCCACAAGAAAATGAGGTCCTCGGCTTATTGATTTTCCGAAATGCAATCCTCATCTGGGACAAAGTGTTCCCACAGGTACGAAGGCTGCGCCCAAAAAAAGGGCCCTCCGCAAAGT
>KB853400.1:8892-21317 GCA_000372705.1 Cerataphis brasiliensis yeast-like symbiont
TGGAATCTGCTAACCAGCTTGAGCCATGGCCGTGGACGATAGTCCGACTCTATCTCCGAAGCATCGCACCCCCTTTGGCCTCTTGACAGGGTTTGTCTAGGCTTCGACAAGGCTGGCGCACATCCGCAAATCTCCGAATGCATGACGATGGCGCACAGCTTGTGCTCGAGGCATCGATTTGACCGCTTTCACATCAGAGTTCCAACCGAGTAAGTGGCTGACAACCCACTGAGGTCGGAGACGCACCACGGATGGCGTCCAAACGCCGGCTGGCCTCATTTCGCTTGCCGTCCCGACCCTCTGTGGCCCGGTCATGCTGACCTATGTTTGTTTATTTGTTTTGTGGCGAACTTGTATATTTAGGGGGCCTGCTTCTTCCTGGCTGCCCTGGTCTTGCCGCTTGTCTCTGTCACCTTCTACCCGTCGCTCGTTGTTGCCAGGCCGTTCGTTGTTCTCTCTTCTCTTCGCTCGTTCGTTTCCTTCTCTTCTCTTCTCCCGTATTTCTCGTCCGACGTCTCTCTCGGTCTCCTCTGCCCAAGGTCATGGCCCGTTCGCTCGCTCTGCTCGCCGCCCTCGCAGGCGTCACCTTGACAGCCAGCGAGGCCGCCACCTCGGTCAACGTCCTGCTCTTCCAGCCATCAGCTCTCCCTCTCGAAGCCTCTGTAGTGGGCGTTGATTCCGCTACGACGACGCTTGCTCTCGCTTGCGCCCCAAACGCCCCCACAGGCTCCTGCAATGCTCCTAAGCCATGGACGGTAGTGCAGGCCCCCACAACCCTTGCCATTTCAATCGAAGCCCCTATTGGCGACGATGAAAGCCGCATGACGTACGTCTCATCGAAAAGCCGAGCTTTTAACGCTTCTGACGTGGCATTATTCTGCACAGAGATATGAGCATTGGCTGCGAGCTCAAGCCCAAAGACAACTTGGCTACGTGCGAGTTCAAGGGCAAGTTGGAGTGCTCCCATACAACCGAGAACGAGTCAGAGAAAACAACAATCAGCGGCTATTCAGCTTTCATGCAGCCAATTCCCGTCACTGCCGGCGCCGAAAAGCTGGCGGTCGTAGCCTCTACCACTCCCACCGGCTCCACCAATCCGTCTTCGTCTTCCGTCACAATGAGCAAGGCGGCCTCCGCGACCGTGGAGCCGTCCCGCACGGCATCGGGGGGGACGTCTGGAACTCCGGCATCCAGCACGTCGGGTAACGCGGCCGCCGCGGTCACCACGCAGAATGCCATGCTGGCCGGCGTTGCCGCTGTCGTGGGCGCACTTGTTTTGTAGACTGCCCACCCAGCATAAAAGAAACGTACTTTGGTGGGGGGGAGAACAGAGGATGTCGTGGTGAGCTTGCACAAGAACACGAGTCAGCAGTGGAAAATGGAGAGCAGTTACTTGGCCAAAAAGCAGGGAGCAGCTATGGATCACTTCGACACATCGTCGCTTTGAGTTACGAAATGCGGTGCGCCGGGTGCCATGAGAACTTGATACCAACTCGACGAATTTTAATGAACGAGCAACATTGCTATCTCCTGCTTCTTGCAGGCTCTAGCATGTCATACATGATGCCTATATGATTGGAGCCGGATGGCAATTGTAGGCTCATCTCAAACCAGCATGACCGAGCCCGTCATGAGTGATTGCGTTTCGAGGCACTTGAATTAATTCTAGAACCTCGTCGATCCTCGCCCTTGTTGCAGCTTGGGTGCTCCGAGGATATCATATCATGCCCATGAGCTTTCTTCCGCTTTCCGATGTCGCCAGAAAGCCTTGAAGGCGCCACAGCAGTAGATGTAGGCCCATCACATAGGGCGACTTGGACTGTAGCAACACCAAGATTTCGCTGTGGCCAAACGTAGGTGATTCGCGCTTCAGTCTTTCCACCTGTTCGTTACCCAGAAGCCATAACAGGTTATGCACTGCCATCTTCTTGGCGTACTGGACTCCCTCGATGTCCAGCGTGGCATATTCTCCAACGGCGTCCTTCCCCTCAGGCAGCCATAACACGCACCCCTTGAGCTTGACGTTTCTGATTTCACCCCATTCCTTCGTTGGATAAACAAGCTGCCCCTCTGGCATCTGTGAGAGGCTACAAGCAATGAGCGCGTCAGTTGCTCGACGCCGTAGAAGCACGAGCAACAAGTCCCCCATATCTTGACGCCACACAGTGCTGCGGGACCCTTGGTTGACAGCCATACCGCTGCGCCTGCTGATGAGCAAAGTTGAAAGTTTGCTCTTAGGCAGCCCCATTAGATCAATTAATGACTTGCGGCCTAACGCATAGCATGTGATCGGTGCTCGATACGGTCTCCGCACAGGCTCGTCGACAGTGCCGCCGACTGGCTGAGGTGCAGAGGGCGTCGGTGTCATCATCTCCTGATCGAACATAGGCTGAGGGTCCACGACATGGTCTACATCAGATGAAGAGTCAATCTCTTGGTTTGCAGTATGCTGCTGCGAAGATGCATCGCCGCGGGTCTCTGGTTTTCGTGGCATGCCCTTGGCAGAGTCAAGAGCCAAAGGGCCAGGGGCCCACCAAGGCAGTCCTGTGTCTGGATGCTTGACGACCTCGAAATCTTGGAAAAAAAATCTCGGTAGAGTGACTCCCGTTATGCTGCAAAAACGTAGCGGTGTGGCAAGTGCTCGGGCTATTCATCGTCAGTGGCGACGGCAGTAACAGCAGCCGCTTGTATTCTCACACTGACCGTAAGGGTTGTTGGCCAGCTTCTTTCTGAACCTGCCCTGAACCTTTCCTGGATCATCCTTCTTCTGCCGGCGTCTCGTCTTGATCCATGCCGGCTGAAGAACAGGCGAGAGCGGCAAGGGGCCCGCGGCCGTCGAGACTGTCTTGGCCTCTATATCGATCCGGAGCGGTTTGCCATCGGGGTCCTCTCCGAGAGTGGATGTGATCCGCTGCTTGATTGCCTCAAGAGTAAGCGTCTTCTTGTCATATGATATCCATCGCAGGTTGTAGATTCTTTTGGGCCGGAGGCGTCTCGTCCAATACACCAAGCATTGTATCATGGCCGTATGAGCGCCGCACGCAAGCACGTGATTGAGTTGTGAGGGGCATAACCATCGGATTTTCACGACCGCCAGCCAGTTTTTCGATGCAGCACGCTAAGTCAGCCCCCCCTTCTTACTTCCAGCACACAATCTCAGCACCCTTCACAACACCAGCGCGCCGACTAACTATGAAACCGTCATCAAACCGCGTTTTTTCGCGCAAATGTCTTTTGTGAACTTGAAATATGACCGGGGAGACTGGTTGTCTCTAGAATGTACCATGGCCATGTCGATTCCTGTCGGTTTTGTCTAAATAGGACGAGCCTTTCACTCCTTTATGTATTATATATAGGATCAAGACATCATCCGTTCCTTTACTCGGCGTGCTCAAGAAGCAAGCTTGCCTCCACTCTTGTTCCAATTTCCTTGTCAGCAGTTACTAAGTATTCATATTGACAGTCTTTGTAGCTCATGACAGCCTTAATAACTAAAAAAAGAGCCTTACTTCTTACGTTGTGATGGGTTCAAAAGTACGCCTCAAGTTACTATCGTGGTGTTGTGGAGGGTGCTGAAAGTAGGGTATGCTGGAAGTGGGGGGGCTGACTTACCGGGAGTTGCCAGCCAATAACAGTTAGGTAGCCGATTGTCTCCGACAGCTTCATCGAACCCTTCCAATTATGCTTCGAAACCGGCAACTTCATCATGACTCTGCGACCAAGATTCATCATATCCGCTCTTGGAAGGCTGAATTTCAGGCATGCCCGGACTTTTGGCTCCAAAATTTCTTCTACGTTACCCCCGAGCATGGACCATATCCCGATGCCGTACATCGAGGAGACTTCGGTGAGCCTCAATCGCCATACTTTTCATAGCCAAGGCCAAATTGAAGGCTAACAAGAAGACAGGCTGGCGGCAGGAAGACATGTGAGCTAGAAAAATCGGCGTGCGCATCCTTCTACTGCACTCCATCGCTTTCTGACTCCTGACAGGGGACATATTCTCCAAATTGCTACAGGTAGTTTGACTTTCACGCGGCATTGCTGGGGAAAACTACCAGAGCGCTGACGCCATCTCATAGGAACGCATCATATGTCTGAATGGTGAGGTCAATGGCTACATGTCAGCCTCCATTATTGCGCAATTATTGTGGCTCGAGTCCGAAACGCCGGATAAACCCATCACCATGTACATCAACTCCCCCGGCGGCTCCGTTACTTCAGGTGCGTTGAGTGCATCCGCGAGACCGTAGATATAGATTGAACTGGGCTAAAAACGAAATTTGGCGGACAAGGAATGGCCATATACGACACAATGACTTATATCAAGTCTCCCGTATCGACCATCTGCGTTGGCAGCGCCGCGTCTATGGCTGCGATCATTTTGGCGGGCGGCGAACACGGCAAGCGCTATGCCCTACCACACAGCTCCGTTATGATTCACCAACCACTCGGTGGAACACATGGCCAGGCATCGGAGATTCTGATCTACGCAAACCAGATCCAGAGAATACGTGAGCAACTCGAAAAAATCATGCAGCATCACATGAACACAGCCAAAGGACACCAAAAATATAGCTTGAGCGAAGTAACGTCTCTGATGGAACGAGATAAATATCTCAACGTGGAAGAGGCGCTGGAACTTGGTGTCATCGATCAAGTATTGACAAAGAGAGCGGGCAAAGAGGCATCGAAAGATGGCGAAGGTGAGCAGAAAAAGACCGAGTGAGTACGCCGATGCATTGTGTCAAGCTTTCCGGTTTCGGGATCCATATCGTATTCCGGGCAGTATGAGGCAAGACGGACCCAGGGCAACTGGGGCAAACGTATACGAGCGTAGGCCAGCAACATACCAGGTGGCTGGACACGAAGCATAACTGAATGATTGTCAACGAACGGCGCGGTCTTGCATGCAATTTTGTAAAAAGCGCCGATATCGGCGCCGCAGTCGGCGACGCTTCGGGAGCGCAAAAGCGGAAAGAATTTCCAGGAATCTTCCCTAACTTGTTGACAAGGCCCAAAGCGAGGATTTTCTGAAGACAAAGGCTAACACAGTTCCCGGGAGAGTTGAGCTGTTGAACACTTCAATCGATCAAGGATGCACCAAAGCCCAAATGTGCAACAAGAGACCGTCGCTAGAATCGTTGTTTTTAATTAGTTAACTATGTAGTTACTTATCTGACTAGATTGAAGCCCTCACAGTTTGTTGTACCAATATTACTAAACCGATCTGCCTATTGGTCCGCCGCGCACAGCTAACTAGGAGGCGAGATGGTCATAAAAAGTGTATCAACTCCCGTACTCTCACAGTCCGCTTGCTACCTGCCTCAATCCATAGTATCTTTGACGTCTGAAAATAACGCCAGGCTTTAATTGAGCCTCGAACGCTCTCCTTAGCCGGCTGGCTGAGTCTAGTTGGCATCATGCTGTCAACGGTCAGGCGTTATGGGTTTGCCAGAGCCAGCTTGGCCGCGGCCAGAAGACATGGGTGCGTGAGCTGGTGTCTACGCCTGTATGCTCTGCTCTGCAGACCCTTGACTGATGTCTCTGTCTTCAGTTGCCTCTTCTCAACAACCGCCGTCCGTGCTGTGGACGACCGGCTCAACAAGGTCTCGGCCGCTATTACGCAACCAAAATCCCAGGGCGCCTCCCAGGCTATGCTCTACGCCACCGGACTCTCAGAGGACGACATGAACAAGGCCCAAATAGGCATCTCCTCTGTGTGGTATGAGGGAAATCCTTGTAATATGCATCTCATGGACCTGTCCAAACTTGTGCGCGATTCTGTCGCCAGCGCTGGTTTCATTCCATACCGGTTCAACACGATTGGCGTCAGCGATGGCATCTCCATGGGAACCAAGGGCATGAGGTACTCGCTACAGAGCCGCGAGATAATTGCCGACAGTATCGAGACCGTCATGAATGGCCAGTGGTACGACGGGAACATCAGCCTCCCGGGATGCGACAAGAATATGCCGGGCGTCGCCATGGCTATGGGCCGCGTCAATCGCCCCAGCATCATGGTCTACGGCGGCTCTATTAAGCCCGGCTGTACCAAGGCCGGTGAATCGATTGACATCGTTTCGGCTTTCCAGGTCTACGGCCAGTATATCTCCGGCACAATATCTGAGGAGCAGCGCCACGACATCATCCGGAACGCCTGTCCCGGAAGCGGTGCCTGCGGCGGCATGTACACGGCAAACACCATGGCTACGGCCATTGAGACCATGGGCCTGACCCTCCCCGGAAGTAGCAGCAACCCGGCCGAAGACAGCAGTAAGAGAGCCGAGTGTGCGGCCGTCGGCGGGACCATGCGGAACCTTCTCAAGGAAGACATCCGACCTCGCGATATCTTGACCCGCCAAGCCTTTGAAAACGCCATGATAGTCGTCTCCATTCTGGGTGGCAGCACCAACGCCGTGCTCCATTTAATCGCCATTGCTGACTCGGTGGGCATTAAGCTCACTATTGACGACTTTCAGAGTGTCTCGGACCGCATCCCTCTACTGGCTGATCTCAAACCGTCCGGCAAGTACCTCATGGAAGATGTTCATAAGATAGGCGGCACCCCGAGTCTTCTCAAATTCCTTTTAAAGGAGGGCGTCCTCGACGGCTCGGGCATCACTGTCACGGGCAAGACGATGAAGCAGAATGTCCAAGACGTACCCGACTTTCCCGCGAACCAAGATATCATCCGACCCCTCAGCAGCCCGATCAAGGCTACCGGACACATCCAGATCCTGCGCGGCTCTTTGGCACCTGGCGGCTGTGTGGGCAAGATTACCGGCAAGGAGGGCTTACGGTTTACCGGCAAGGCCCGCGTCTACAACGCCGAAGATGACTTCATAGACAGCTTGGAGCGCGGCGAGATCCAAAAGGGTGAAAAGACCGTTGTCATCATCCGCTATGATGGGCCAAAGGGCGGGCCTGGTATGCCGGAGATGCTTAAGCCCTCATCAGCCATCATGGGTGCAGGACTGGGCAAAGACGTGGCGCTCCTAACCGACGGCCGTTTCTCTGGCGGCTCCCATGGTTTCATCATCGGTCACGTGGTCCCCGAGGCCATGGAAGGCGGGCCCATCGCTCTAGTTGAGGATGGCGACGAGATTGTAATTGACGCCGAGAAGCGCGTTATTGACCTGCTGGTACGTGACGAGGATATGGAGAAGCGAAGAAAGGCCTGGAAGGCACCTGCTCCGCGCTACGCCAAGGGTACCCTGATGAAGTATGCGCAGCTGGTGAGCAATGCCAGCTTGGGATGTGTCACCGATGGACCGGTCCAACGAAGTCAGTCTTGAAGACTTGCGTTCATCGTCGGTGCCGAAAAGAAGCAAGGCAGATAAGTCTTAGGGAGCATCAAAACGAGGAGTCTGGGGTCAAGAGTTATGGGCGAAAAATTTTTGCAGCAAGTGAATCATCAAGCTTGTACAAATGTTTGGATGGGGGGGGATATAAAGGCGCTTGAATACATTAAACCTCGACTCCGCTAAGGCAACGATCGCTGTTCCTCACACCCGCTTCCATCTTGACGAAACGAACATGATGATATCAGAGCTTAGGTGTTGCCATCTGTTAAGCTTGACGGAACTCTCAATCAACGCATTGAAGTATATCGGGTATGCTGCTCGGTGCTTGCCAAGGGGCGTTTGAATCGCCCAAGTATTATTTATGGGTTACTTCTTTTCCTTTTGTCTCTCTCTTAATTTGCGGAGCCGAGACATGAACTTAGCTTCTCTGGTTTCTGTCGTCACGGCCTTTTCCCCTTCAATGCCGCGACGAAGGCCGCCTTGTCGTTGATGGTCAGGCCAACTCTTTTGACCCTGCTCAGGCGCGCCAGGGCTTCTGCAATGCGATTCAGAAAGGCTTGCTCTTCGTCCGAGAGCTCGGTGTTCCTTCGGTATCTCAGATCGGCCCCGGGGCTGGCGACGGCTGCGGTCCCTTGATCGGCCGTCGCACTGCGCACGTCTCTGTGCTGACACTCGGCAATGCGCACACGGATGCAAGTCGTGGAGTGCGAGAGAAGGTTCCACAGGAAGTTGAACCCTTGTCCAGGTATGGGGGTGGTGACGTTAGACGGCGTATATCGAATGCTGACTGGGAAGATGCCGACGTTGGGCGGGCATTGGGTTAGGGCCGGGCTCAAGGGAAGAATGGCCTTGCCGTTAGTGGTACCGCACTCGGGAAACACGGCGATGACACGATCGGGGTACTCTTTGAGGAGGTCTTCGATGCCAACCAGCTTACTGTTGGGCGGCGCGGCGGTTCGAACAGGCGCGAGAGCAGCGGCAGTGGCGCCCAGTAAGCCGACTCGTTGCAGCTTCAGCGAGCCCGGGTAGGAGATTGTAAAGACGGGATCGAAGACGGCGGCAAGATATACTGCATCGATAGGGCTAGTGAAGTTGACAGCAATGACGGAGCCGGGATGCGGGACTCGTTCAGGGGGTTGCTCAGACAGAGTGCCGCGCCTGACGCCGTCGAGCTGCAGGTCCACCCAACAGATGCCGGGAATCGACATCAAGCCCCACAGCGCAATCTTGCGGGCGACGACGGGCAGCGGCAAATAGTGGAAGACGACAAAGTATGTGAGAGCGTAGGTAAGGAAGAAGGGCAGGCGAAAGATGAAAAGCAGGCCTTGCGTCAGCGTCGAGAGGCGGGACACGGGCGTCGACACGGGCAGGAAGGGAGCGATCCCCGTAGCTGGACGCGAGCACGCACAAACGTCAGTATCAGAGAGTCGGCACGGCAGCGCCCGGGGCGGAGAAAGGGCTCTGGTCGTCCTGAGCTGGTGTCAACAGCACTTACATCTATCACGAAACTGGCTGTACTTTTCCATCTTGGGCGGCGTGAGACAGGGTTAATGGGTGAAGCGGTGGCGCGTCTTCTCGGCAGTCAGGAAAGGCACGCGTGGGACGAATCAGGGTGATGTCGCAAGGGCTTGTCGAGGCATCGGGGTGTTGTCGTCGCAGCAAAGGCACCTTGGGCTTTTGCCCGACGGAAGGTCGGGCGCACGAAAAGGATGGGGATCTCTCCCTGGCAAGGGCTCGAGTTTGCGACGACCACGGCGGGCCGTTCGACTATCGCGCAGCGTGGGCTGGGCCGGGGAGATGAGACGAGTCGATGTGGTGAATATGAAATTGAGGGAGGACGTCATGGCAAGTCTCTTCAGTCTGTGTAGGTAGGCATTGGCATGTGATTTTGTAACGTTCGGTGGCGTGCATGCACAAATTCCTAATGCACATAATTACAGGCGTCTTGGCCTTGGCCGGATCCAGTGTTTCCAGGCGGGTGAGGGCGGATTCACTAAAGACCACTTCCGGCTGTGCTTTCCGCTTGAGTCTAAACCGTGTGGCATAAGCTGGCAGGGGCATCTTTGTGCAAAGAAAAGAGAAAGCAAAAGCATATACCCCGATAATTCAATAATTATCCGGCTCACTGCGTAAACTGAGAAGAAGGGACCCCAAGGCAGGCCGTAGAGAAGTTGTTGAAGGCGTCCGAGATGGCTGCCGTTGAGCAGCTTTGTCACGCGCACGACAAGGCGCAGGCACAGGCGACCTGGGCGCATCGATTCCCATGGTCGTGGGTCTTGCACTCTTACCGGCTGAGGCACGATATTGCCCGCCGTGGCTGATTTACGAGACTCTTCTTATGCAACCTTGGGATGAGACCGAGGCTCTAGTCGATGAAGATCCTTCGATATGACGCAGGCTTTGGTAAAGTTGCGATGCCCTGCGCTGGGTTCACTGCTTCAACATTCAGACAGGTTTGACCTGCAGAGATCCTTTCAATTTACATACAGGGCTGGCTTCTCTTTCGCCTCGTGGATGGCTTGTATGCCGCAAAATAGCTTGTTGGGATCAGGATTCAATGGAAGCCATCCATGAGGCGTAAGAGACTGGACTATAAAGGTATCAGAGCACAAGAGGCCGAGTTGGACTCGTTCCGGAACGTTTTGATACTAGCTATAACCACAGGAATAGATTGATGCTTTGCTGCAATTAAAGCTGCTTGTCGAGGTCTGGCCGGGCTGCGCAAGGTGGGGGGTTTGCTGACTTAGCCCGGCTGCAAGAGGCTATAAGCCCTGTGGGACGGCCCGCTCGTGACGCGATAACCTCGGTTTCTGCATAAAGCACGGGGCTTAAAAAAAAAAACCGCGAGAGGCATCTCACAGCATCACTTGCGGCGGCAATCTCATCCACCCTCAACCGTAAGCTCTCCTTCCTTCGACGGAGTCTGGGCCTGAAACGACGACACGAATCATCCACCGTCTACTCCTTCACCACTTGCGACGCGTCGCATCTCGACTGCCCGGTCCGACGAAGCGCTCTCGCTCATCCCGCGGCAGTCTCCAGCGTCTGCTCGCTGTGCCACGATGCAGACAATCACCGTGGTAACGGCCTCGGTCGTGTCCGTGGCCGCTGCAGCAGTCGGTAAGGTGCCACCTCGACTCAAAAACGCTAGCGGGCGGTGGTTGCAGCCACAACAGCAGCGCTGATGTCGAGACATCCGTTGCCCTCCACCCCACTCAGCCTACGCCGCCTACTTCGACCACCGCCGCCGCTCGCACGCCGAATTTCGCCGCGATCTGAGGCGCAGCGAGCGCCGACAGGTCCGCGCCCACAAAGAGGAGGCAGAGGCTGCCTCCAGGCTTCGTTCCAACGCCATCAAAGCCAAGGTCGACGAGGCCAAGCGCGATATCCCCACCGTCGTCGAGGAGCGCGAGGCCCTTTTCAACGAGTCGATCGCTGCCGGCGAGACTATGAGCGCCGACTGTTCGTCGTTTCTTGTGTCCCGCTACATCGCCCCAGACTGACGCAGATCCTCGCCACAATCTTCAGCTTCCAAGTTCATAGACTCAGCCCTCGCCTTCTACACGGCCCTCAAAGTCTACCCCGTCCCGGGGGACCTCATCAAGATCTACGACAGCACTGTGCCTAAGGTGATCCAGTCTCAAATCTCGCCTTTCAAAACCGTCTCACTGACCATCTTTTACCAGCCCATATTAGACATCTTGGCGGAGATGATTGCCTATGATTCTAGCCTTGACATTAGCTCGCGCAGCTCTGGCATCGACCTCGGCGGTATCCCCAACGTTGGCCTTGACTAGAGTGTCTTGCCGTTACTGCATCCCACAACAGGAATCCCAGCAACAGAGTCTCTCTTCTCAAGTCTTCACCCAACAGACAAACGTACACAAGTTCCTCCACGACATCCACATACACCTTCACCCTCGGTCAAAAGCAACCAAGACTTTTTGCACGTGACGGTGGCAAACGATTGAAGGAAGAGTGAGACAAACGTCTACATTTGACATGACATCGATCCGCCGGGGCCACCGCATGTACGATATCATTAGTTTTTCTTCCGCATCTCACACAGCTGCACGTTGTCATGATGCGATGCGGGGCGACTGCCAGGGATGGACCAGACGGAAAAGGACACTAAAAGCACCGAGGCTATAGCGTTTTCGCAACTTGAAAACATGACACATGCCACTTACGGCCTCGGCCCATGCGCTGCAGAAAGCTCAACTTCGCTAGTGCGTTGGTGGACAATTCGAAGAATTAGTCGGAACGATGAGCCGATGTCCAATGTTCTGCGGATGGACTCTTGAGAGCATATTGGATCACGGATCGCCTGAATCTCTAGGGTTGAGCACCCGCCGAGGATCCGTGGTCGGGCAGGTTGGCACGTGACACAGATGGATCAGGCCGAGAGAACGCGCTCCGAGAGAACTACTTCCTACAGAAAGGATAGGGAGGCACGCCGTAGGTCGAAATTTTGGTCATTTCATGAGCGAGCACATGTTGCACTCTGCTCTGCACGCCACGCGCTGTATAGAGAGGGCCCAGGGGCAAAGCGGATGCCGTCGTGGAGTTCGGCCCCCTCTTGATCACTGGTGAAGAGCTACTTGGTGATGCCCAAGCGTTGCGATCCAACGGTGATGGCTCGTGGGGGTCCTAGACGGACGGATATACATGGCCCCCAACACTCCAATCCTTGGACACGAGCAAGATAGCTCGGCAGCCTTGAGGTTAGCCTACCGCCCAAAACACGCAGGTCTGCGACACGATTCATCTCTGTCTGATCGTGGTGAACCCGGATACGACCGTGGGCCGAATTCCAACGCGAGACGCTCCGTGGCTCAGGCTAAGTCCTGAGACTTCTGCCAACATGAACCCGCGACCGGCCTATCTCTCGGGGATGATTCGCTTGCCGCCGCCATGTCTCCGGCGTGCGCGAGTGAGCGATAGGTAGAGGAAGTAAGCGAGCGAAGTGCGTGCGTGCATGTCGCGTTCGTCACCCCGCCTCGCTCGCCGGCCGCTTGCGTGTCACGATATTGTCGATTCTGCGTCCCTTGCGATCGACTCTGTCGTCGCGCGGGTCGAAGCCGCCGTTACCCCAGAGTGCCCAGTCGGGCGTCGGCT
>KB853402.1:21060-36282 GCA_000372705.1 Cerataphis brasiliensis yeast-like symbiont
GCAGCCGAACAGATAGCTCAAAAACGTCGAGCAGCAAAAAATAGGCCCTTGCAAACCGGTGGCCTTCTTTCCGTAGAAGACGGGCGAAAGATTTTTGGCTCAGAAAGAAAATAATGACCTAGAACGTGCGAAACAGTTTGTGGATGCAGAGGAGAAAAGGCTCCATAGAACCACCAAACGGGTCGTTTTTGAAGCCGCTAAAAAGGCAAGAAGATGGCGTTTCGATTCTCTTTTAGAACCATTAGAAATTTGGGATGAAAAGGGTGTACATTATGTGCGCAGAGGTTAATATATCTATTCTGTTGGAAAAGTGTTCGCCTTGCTGATGTGTCCGCCTTGGTGACGCGCACCATCTATTGATGGTGCACGAGTTTCGAGCCACCAAATAGTGGGGCGGGGCACGATTAGTTACTAGTGAGTCTTGCAACAATCCAATTCCCTAGGGCTCCTGATGATCATAATGATCGACTTACAGTAGCCTGCTTATCGACTCGAGGCTTCTAAAGCTTTCACGTTAGGTACCAGATTTTTCGGGTGTCCTCCAAACAAAAGCCTGTGCTGCTCCACGTCACAATTCTCATTTTATCATGAAGCTCTTCTGACATGCTCGCGATACCTTCATTTTTGCCACAAAGATCTGTGTGCGATCAAGAGCTTGATCGTTTGTACATTCACACGGGATTTGTGAGGTCCAAATGAAGGCCGTATCGGGGCGTTGAAAGATCGCAACACTCCCCTTGGCTACATTGACACCGGGGGGATTGGAAGCCGGGTTCTTTCCGGCGACAGACCCTGTGCGCATGCAGACTATCAGGGTGACGAGGCTCTTGGGCGAGGCCTCAAGAAGTCGTTGAGTCTTATCTCCAACCCGAAATCGTGGCAGAAACTCTGCCGGCCGAATTGACGGCTGAGATTGGCGTGCGACGACGCGTTGGCGGGAACGGCAGAAGTGGAAAACTGGGTATACAACAAGGCAACTTCGCGGTGAAATTGAACCCTATACTCCCGGTACTTTGTACTGCTGTCCCCGCACGAGCATCAGGTTTTGCATGGACATCATCGACATGGACATGAGCAATCAATGCCTCTTGGGTAGGCGTGAGCTCGGGCAATTGGGCAGGTACGGGGCCAAAGTCAAGCTGGTTTTCTACAGAGAAGAAGCCGGGCTCATCGGAGGCACGCTGAAGACACACATGAGTTTTCTGCGGCCCGTTAAGACACCCGATCTTAGAGACTGGTTATCTAGTTATTTGCTGTGTCTCTCACATTATCTCTACGATTCGACCCCCTGTGCAACGTGATCACGTGCCCTGCTCCACGCACCCCTGCTGATGCCCGGGGGGGGCAGAATCCTAAGCGACGCGATTACGTGGGCGGGGCACATGATATACATACCTTAACCTTAACCAAGCGTGGTTAGCGGACGAGTGCAATCACAGCAGATGGTTCGCCGCAACAGATGGATAGATGTCAATTAAGGAAGTGTGTCTTCTATCTCTCTAGCTGCGAGCAAAGTCTGTATTTTTCTTGTTCAGCGGAACATGGACTGCGCACAGAGAAAACTGTTCTTTCCCTTTGGCGTTGCCGGCAGTACACCCTCTCACTTTATCGTAGCAACATCTCCGTAGGTCTGTGCTTCCGTGTCGGACCTCCTATGCTCGGGCGCTCCGAACCCGCTCCGGACCCACACTGCACACAGCTCTGCTCACACATGGTGTTTTTGACTCGTTTGCTTTATTAAAGGTTATTTCGTCTTTCTCTTGGATTATTGCCTGTTCATCATATCGTTGGATCACATCGATCCTTTGCTGACTGGAACTCTGAATCGCTGGATCACCATGGTTCCTCGATCCAATTCGCGACTTGTTGGCTTGGCTGGCCAATCGTTTAGCATGCGCACCTCACGCGCATCTGCTGAGTTGATTGTCCCGAGCCATCGTTGGTATAAATGGTCGCGTTGTGCAGTTTGGCTGTAGCTATGTCGTCATAGCGGCGCAGCCAATGCTAACGTGAGCAGCTCAAATTGAATCAGCTGTGGAACTTTTCATTCTTTTTCGTCGATAACAACGCCCCAGCTGTGGTCTGGTCGACCGTACATGATGTCGCCAATCCACGTCTTGAGTTTGGACGTTATTGGGCCGCCGTGGCCGTCCGGACCGATGGGTAATGAAATATCAACGTCGTGATGTTGTATGTGAGAGACCGGACAGATGAAAAACTATGATTTGAAGAGTCAGCGATGAGGTGATGGAAATGTGACCGACGCGGGGTAAAAGCAGTAATGGAAAGGGTGTGCGCATGTGCATGATTGCATGGTTGACCTACAGCAGTGCCAGCGGCAAATGCCTCAAGAAGTCGTCCCTCGGCGTATGCGCGCAACAGGTCGCCGATAGTGTACTTGCGCTCGGCCACGTCCACCTCGGCGCCGAGCCGCTCGCGAGCCAGTTCCAGGCAGCTGCGCCTGGTGACGCCGTCAAGAATCAGCTTGTCATCTAGCGGCGCCGTCAGCAGCTCCGGTCGGTCCTCGGCACCAGCGTCGGGACGGCGCCACAGGATGAAGAAATTGCTGGCGCCGGCTTCCGTACACTCGGAAGCCTCGTCCAGCGCATCGGCTTGGGCGCCATATTTTGTCTCTACCGGGTCGAGGCAGGATGAAGACAAGGCCGAACGCGGTGGCAGGAAAGGCGGCACGGAGGATGCAGGCGACGGCGTATACAGCCATAGGATTTGGTGGAAGCCTCGGTTGCGCACTTGCTGCATTGCTTCCAGGGTCGGTCCGTAGTTGGCGCCCAGCTTGGCATACCCGAAGCCGCCAACCCAGGCACGCACCAGATCGGGCGGCGAGGTGTGGAGGCGCATACCGCCAGGGGGGCGATCCAGGGATGGCATGAATGTCAGAATGACGTACAGCAGGGCCTCGTGCGAGACCTGGACACCAAGCTGGGGCTGGGTGCCAATCAGCGTCGGGCGCAAGTACAGGCAGTCGCCGGGTCGGCTGCGCGGCAGCCAGCGCGGGCCGTCGACAGCCAGAAGCGCGACCATGAGCTGCAGCAAAGCGGCTGGGTCGAAGCTCGGCAGCGAGACACGGGTGGCGGAGCGGCACATGCGGGCGGCGTTGAGCTCTGGCCGGAACATGCGCAGGCGGCCGTCGAAGCCGCGATAGACTTTGAGGCCTTCAAAGCACTCGGTGGCGTAGTGCAGGCAGGAGGCTGTGGGCATGAGGCTCAGAGCCCCGTAGGGCCGAAGCTCGGGGGCCGCCCAGCCATGGCCGGCACGCCATGAAACCGTCACCATGTGATCCGTGGCGAGGGTCTCGCTGCCCGCATTGGCGGCGGCGGCATCGGCTGGAACGGGCCGCGGCTGCGTGGTGAAGACGCACTTGAGCAGCGAGGCGTCGAGCGGTGTTTCAAGGGCTTCATGTCTTAAGCCATTCGTGGCCGTCGAGGATGGTGGTGTGGCCGTCGCTGTCGCCTCCTTGAGAGACGGATGCTGGCCGACGGCGGAGCAACTGGCATCAGAAGCCAAGGCAGGGACGGCCGAGGGCGGCATGATTCCAAATTCGCCAGGCCCTGTTTTCGCCGGGTTGTTGCGTTCCAAGCGGCCGATGCCGTCGCCCGAGAGCCCCTGGTTGGACGCTCCCAGTACTGCCCAGGTCTTGGCTCTTCTCTCTCTGGCCCGCCTTGCAGTACAACGCCCGCTTTCTTGCCGTCACTCGTTTGCTGTCCCTCCTTTACTATCTAATTATGAGGATAGGCTCGTAGCATCAACGCTGGGCGTGTAAGTCGAGACTCCTTTTTGAGGTTGTCTTGGGCCAATCGCAGGCCAAGAAAGAAGGGAGCTGATGCAGCGTGGTCAACACAGCAAAGCCTGTATCCGAGCGTCTGAAGGGTTGTGCACCGGGGCGTGAGCTTACGGGGCAAGAAATCACCAACGACCAAGAGAGTCGGAAGAGGGAAAGAAGCCTGGCAACTGGTCAAGACGCGGGGACGGTGAGAAGGAAGGGGGAGGGCATTAATAAGTAGCACCTGCTTTTCCTCTTACAGTCACTTGTGACAACCTAGTCAGTGCCAAGTCAACTACCAAACCGTGTAAAAAGCGGAGACAATTTCCCGACGGGCGGCTGCGACCATCGGCGTGTGCTTGCTTTTCCTACGTGCTATGCCCTTTCGATCTCTCTGGCCAGCCTTCGCCCAGACAAGCGGGCTTCGAGGTCTGCGCTGCAGCAGACTTACAACAACCGCTGGGCTCGAAAGCCGAGTAGGCAAGGCGTCAAGGGAAATCCAGCACGAGATCTGGACGCGTAACGTAGTTGGCCCGGGCGTCACGAGGGACGCCTGAGCGCGCTGCAGGGGACGCCCCCTAAACAGACAACTATTCACGCCCATTAGAACCGGAACGCATGGTTCCGTCATATCCACCCGTCTGTCGGCTACTCATGTATAATAGTTCCCCTCGCTCTCGGCTCAAACGTCTCATGTGAGTAGATGCTGTGACTGATATTGATTAGCTCTGCTTGATGTCACACTCGCATGCATATCGAGGAAGGCCGCAGAATTTCTTGCACAGCAACGGACACATGGCTGGGGAAGGAAACAAAGGGCGTCGACGCACACAGCATATCTGAAAGGCTTGGGCTTTCTTTCCCGAGCTACTGCCACCTGAGCTTTGTGCTCTGTCTCCCATGATTTCTTTCCTTTGTCAGCAGTTGTCTCTTGGGTTTGGGGAAGAATAATTAGTTGTCCATTCTCGCCCATAATCCCCCCGAAGCTGCCTGGGTGATGTTGCGCCTTGTCCCGACACAACCCATCCACCCCTGCCCCTGTTCTATGCAAGCGTGGTGACACGGGTATCTGCACGACCTCCACAGCTCCATTACTCGGAAGAGACACCTCCATCCCTTGCTTTGTCTGCCGTGTTACCGAGAATGTCATGGTGTAGAGGTCGGCATAAGGACTTGATTATGCAGTTGGTAATTGGCGCTAATCCCCGTATTCCGTCCAGTTGTTTCGGTCCACTATTAACTAGAACTCCGCTTCCCACCCTCGTCCTGGGAAATGTCCCGTGCGTGGCCTGGAAGCCATCTTGTGTGGTCTGCCTTGCCTACCCAACCAATAGGGGCAAAAAAAATCAATGGACCCTGGCTCTAACTACCCTTCCGACATGTTCTGCCTCTCAGACTCCCCCCCCCTGGTCTCCCATATTCTGCCGACATGACCCGCGCGGAACTGATCCTCCGTCTCCACAATCAGCCGCTTTGCGCCGTCGATATCCGTGGCGCCACGCCGCTCTTCGGCGTCTGCTCGCCTCGTTCAGATTGGCACGCTTCCCTCCAACTCTACCAGGCATTTTCACCGGCAACGTCTCTGTAATTTCTATTTTAACCGAGTCATGGGCCCAGCGTGTCTGTTTACACCCGTCTCATTCGCCTGGTCCAAACTCAGTAAGCACTTCGCACTCAATCCATTGCGCAACCGTCCTGTTCATCTCTGAAAACACACGCGTGCCATATGCACATGCTGCTGCTCTTCCTTGCATACCAAAGGGGGAAAGTCGTCACCAACCGTCTATGTAGCCCAACGATGTTGGGCGATACTAATAGCAGCGGCGTCGTCATTGACCAAGGTTGTCACCTGCATGTACGGAGGCTTTAAAGTCTTTGCCCCCTTACTGCCTCTTTCTTACGCTGCTCCTCCTCCATTCTCTCCCGCCGTTTGGCCGCTTCCTCAACTTCAGCCTTCACACCCTTAGCTCGCTGCCGCGCTTCGTATAGATCCCGGCTCTTCATAATGCGCTGCACGATCTGTGCTGCGTTGACTTCCGAGAAGGCGTGCTCGCCTATTGGTCGATAGATGCCCATTTCTCTGCAATCTTTGTACGGGTCTTGCGACATCGGCATCCACGACGTCGGGCCATGGTAAACGGCGTCTGGCACGCCCCACGGCAAGGACGTAAGATACTCCCGAGTCGGGGTAAATGGAGCGTTAAAGATGACAGCGTGAATATACTGCTCATGACCGAACCGTCTTCTCATCAGCACGCGTTTCAGGTCATTCCGATGACCCAGGGTCATTGCAGGTTAGGAAGCTGGCAGAGGGAAGCGGCTTCATACCTTACACTGCAAGACGCAGAGTCCCCGCTCGTATATATTCATGATGGGATAATTGACGCCTTTCCAACGATTGATGACTTCGTCCTCGTGAACGCCCACACTCAAAAATGCTGGCCCGTAATCCTTGTCGTTGCCACATGTACTGCGACGTTTTTTCACGGCCTCGTCCGAATACCAGCCAGTTTTGTGGGCCAACTCATATTCTGCTTCCTCTACCTTTCTCAAAAACTCCATGTGACCGCTAGAAAACAGGTCGAAGCCGCCGTCGACGTAAACGATTCGCTGCCCAGGCTGGGGTCCTTTGCCGGCTATGATTTTGTCAAAAAAGTTAACTTTTACAGCTATTTCTGGCGCCATGACCGCCTCGAGCTTGTTGGGCGTTTTCCAGAACCAGACGTCGGCACCGGGAGCCTTGGCTGTTTCGTCCGTGGCGTAAAGGCGGAGTCGGTCCATCATTTCGACACCTTGGGCGAGGCGCTCGGCAGATGATCCACAGCCTTCCTCACCGTTGAGAAGCTTCTGCAGGGATTGAATAAAATGCGATTTTGTGCAGAGAAGCATGCGACCAACGAGATCGGTCGTTGAGATGCCAGGCGAGCGCTTAACTACTTTGAGGCGCCCGGCTTGCTTCACGAACCGGTAGCAGTCGTTGCCATCGCTATCCGACGTGATGTCGTCGCCGTGAACGACGTACTTGCAGCCGTAATGGCTGATGTAGGGGAGTTGTGTGACGTAGGGCGCGTGTCCGATGGACTTTGTTACCCAGCGACAGGCGTCAGTAGCCGCAAGTCTTCAAGGCAAGAAAAGGCAACATGCACATCGTTCAAGCAGTCAGCGGAGCCAGTTTCACTCCGAAATTTTCATAAATACGCAAAGTACGGACCGTTCGTCAAGAGTCATGACGGTCGGTCCCTTGTGGGCGAGGATGTCCTCGTCTGAATGTACGCCAGCATAGAGCTCGTTGCCCAGTTGTCGGGCCTGAACCATGGCGCCAGCATGGCCTTTCAGACGCAGTGGCAGAGTCAGCCGTTAGGCGGGCGACCGAGGGCTCGAAACGCACCGTGATGAAAGAAGTCGAAGCAGCCATCGACCCAGATGCGGCCCTCGAGCAGCTCGGGAGCCGTGTCGCCCTGAGGCGCCGTGTCGAGGGCGCTCATGGGGTCTACCGGGCTTCCGAAACACAGTGATTACTGATGCAGTCAGGTAGGAGGTGGTTAGATGGGTAGTTTCTATTGCAACGATAGACGATGGCCGTGGCAAGCTCGTTTGTTCGAAAGTGAAGACAGTTTTCATTTGGAGGCCTTTGGCGGGGCTCTTCCATCCAGCGGGGTAATAACCCCTATGGTATAGGCAGGCACGACCGACCTCGGACCAACGAAGCGACCAACTGCTGCGGATAAGTCAGCACGCAGACGGACGGACAGAGCATAACTATGGCAACCAGTTATGACTGCATAACTAATAGTCAGTTAATGCTGTGTCGCGTTGTAACTAGTAATGTAGTTTGAAATTGGAGCAAATTCCTGAGCACTTTCTGCGTAGTCACTTTAAACGACGAATGCTCCCAAGTGAATTCTCGAGGAACGCGTCGTGTCATGTTAGATATGAATCCCCGTCCCAGGATCACGACATGGACGTGTGGCAAAATTCGCAAATCCTCTGTCATGATCCGAAGTCCATACCGCCAACGGAGCGCATAGTTACAGACAGTATTAGCGCCTGATACTTGGTAATCGTACCAGATCAACCAGCAAGCCTTGGTGAGAATCTCACGGATGCAGGGAGCTGAATGTGTCAATTAATATATGGCTCTTGGGCATGAGTTCGTGAAGAGAAGTCTGTCGGGTCCAGGTCTTAATACGAAAGCCACCAAAGCATTGCTGTGTCCGTGCTTCTAAAATCTTTGTGGCTCTGCCCTCGCGCCATCTCTTATTTCAACGCCCGTTTGTCTGCTCGACGTCATGCAGCGCACTACGACTCCCACGCCATCGGCGACGCCATCTGCGACGCCATCTTTGCCCCCTTTCCTCAACCTGTCACTCTTCTCCTCACCACCACCGACCTCATCTTTGCGTCCGCCCACCCGCGACGGCAGTGAATCGCTCCAGGCTCCCGAGCCTCCCGAAGCACCACTGCCCGTGCCCTCATCAACCTGCCTCTCAGCCGCGGCCCCGTCCGCCTCCGCCAGCCGCAAGCCCGGCCCGTCCACATCCCGCAAGGCCTCCCTTCCCGGCGCACTCGTCTCAGCCTCATCTTTCTCTCTCTCTCCTTCTTCGACACTCCGACGTGCTTCGTCTGGATCCTTCATTACCGACGCCTCCATCCCGCCTGCCCTCCCGGACTTTGCTCTACCTCTTGCGGCCAGGGTCCAGCAGGGCCGTGCGCCGCCCGTCGCCAGCCCGAACAGCGGCCAGGCGATGACAGCCACGGCGATGCCCAGTCGAACAATCATAAACCCCGCGCCTCTTTCGTCCAAGTCTGCCGCTGCCGCATCGCTTTTCATGACCCCATCAACGCCTGTGACCGTCAACGGCAGCGCAGGTGTTCCCGCTCAGTCTTCGATCGCGTTGCCCGCCCCGGCCGTCACTGTAGCGCCAGCATCGTCGACGTCCATATGGCAGCCCAGCGAGGCGAGCGTGATCCATCAGCAAATCACGGAACTAGCCAACAAGCGCATCTCAACCCTCGATTATCTGCGCAAGGCGTGCGTTATAATGCCCATCTACTTCTTGCTCTTCACCTTTCCACCGGCTGGACTGACTGTTTTCCAGGCACGAGGGGCGTGTCTACTGGTTCAACACATATCTCTTCGACAGACCCGATCTCACACGCATGCCCTACTATGACCCTCGCAAGCTTGCCCGTCGCGCCACGAATTTCCTCCTTCTCGGCCTCTCTGTCCCCACCATTAACGACTTTTATTCCTCCTCCGCCATCGAGTTCTTACGTTGTCTCAATGCCTTGCTTTCCGAATTCGATTCCTTCCAGAAGCTCCATGGCGACTCGTCTGCCACCTTGACTCGTGCTCGCCTCCCGAACATGTTTCGCCGCCCGGGAGGCAAGTCACGCCGCTCAGCGTCAGCCACCGATTTCGCCGACGAATCGCTGTCAATACCCGCCACGCCAGGCGGCGCCGCGGGCGCTACGCCATCCGTCATGACTTTTGCAGCGGCCGAGTCTGATCTACTCCCTGGTGAGGAGTACACATATCTGTTGACCCCGTCACTGCCATTCGAGCCAGACTTCTTCGAGACGTTCGCGACATTGTGCGACGTTCTCATTGACTGCTACACGCGCTTCCTCACACTCGTACCCACCCCGCGTGAGTGTTCAGCTTCTGTTGCCGAGCTCTTCTCCAAAGCCGACTCGCGACTGCGAAAGATCATTGTTCAAGGTGCCGTCAAAGAGTTCGAGGACAACAGCAGAAGCCACGTCAAGGCGGAAGTGGCCAGCATTGGCAAAGTGGTCCTCGGTGGGCTGATTTGACCCAATGCATCAGCTTTTGGCTCCATATTCTCGTCATCTCGCCTCGCCATTCTTGTTTCCAACTGCCCCCCCCCCAATCTCGTTCTCATATTTTTTGGGGCGCAAAGTCCCACATGCCTCGCAGCGCGAAACGCTTCTTCAAATTTTCAGGCCATACTCGTCCTGCTTTTTAATTATAGAAGCAGTTATCCTTGGCTCATCTTTTAGTCGATGCCGTTACAAGAATTTAATGGCGGGGAAGGCTTCTTATCGTCGAAGACACTTGCACATAGGCCAAGCATACAAGATTTACGATCACTCATATTGAACAAGTTGAACTCTTAGAATCCAGCACTTTCTCATTTGCGACGGGCGGCACGCGGACAATTCCCTGGAGGTAATTGTGCCGGAATCAGGTATCGGTAAGTCGGACGTTTTGAGTGCGGCGCTGGGGCACTACCCTGGCAAAGGCTTTCCGCAAGGTGAGTGTTCCCAGAAAGCTCGGCGACGTCAAATTGCCAGTGCATCTAGCGCTACGGCAGAAAAGTCTCGTCACGAGAAATACCTCCGACCCGAGGCGAGAGATGGAGTGGTCTAAACCTCCAATGTAATGAAGAACTCAAACACGAACATCCCTACGTCCCAATGACATCATGTCTCTTATGCTTGACGAAATGCTTCCTTGGACATGTCCTGGCCGAGCTTAAAATATGACCTGATGGGCAGTGTCGCTCAATACTCAATTTGTCCTACAGGCTCGGAAGCCATATCGAGAAATTAGCCTTTGGCAACCCTCGTTGCCCCTCAATAACCATCAACCCTCTTCCAGATGTGCCTTTTACTGCAGGTTCCAGACATGCAATAAATAAGCGCGTTTCGTGGCTCATCTTCCGCGAGTCTCACCCATGTATTGTGTATCATCTATGGACAGGAGCATGAGGGGTTCTTCCGCGCCTGGTAGCCGTCTGCCTTCGCCTGGGCCTCTTCTTCCGCAATAAGGTTTTGTATTTCGCCTGCAAGTAGGTGTTCTTTGGCAGCCTCCATAACGCGATCGAGTGCTTCGCCACCCACGAGCACGTCCGGCAAGTTATGGATATCGAAGCCGGCACGATGATCGGTGCAACGATCCTGTGGAAAATTGTAGGTGCGAATTTTATCCCCTCGAGTGATCTGAGCCTTGGATAGGACGCTTGAGCGCAGGCGGGCCGCCTCAATCTCTCGTTGCTCCACGCGCTGGCTGGCAATCCGCGATCGCATCACTCGCCATGCTTCCTGGCGGTTGCGCTGCTGTGAACGATGATTTTGCATCGACACTACTACTCCGGTCGGTATATGTGTCATTCGAATCGCTGATTCTGTTTTGTTGACGTGTTGACCGCCTGCGCCCCGCGCGCGCATGGTTTCGATGCGTATATCTTGGGGGTTGAAGTAGAAGTCGCTCTCTGGATCGTCAAAATCCGCCTCGCCAGCACTACTCTCTTGGAAGGAGGGAAGTACCCAAACAGCGACGGCGCTCGTGTGTATGCGACCCTTGCTGTCGGTGCTGGGCACGCGCTGTACCCGGTGCATTCCAGCCTCGCCACGAAAAGTTTCGTAGGCTCCCTCGTTCTGTACTTCAAGCACAGCCTCCTGTAGCGGACTTTCACCAGATGGCGAGGTTTGGTCGCCCGCTGTATCCGACAATTCGTACTTCAGCACGTTGATGCTGAGGTTCTTGCGTATGCATAGAGCTTTGTACATGTGGAACAATGCATCGGCGAAGTAGCGACATTCAAGACCGCCAGGACCGGGACGGAACTCGATCATACAGGGCATGTCTGCAAAGGGGTGCCGGGGTGTCAAACTGGCCGACAGCTTCTTCTCCAGCTCCTCAAGCTTGAACTGCTCATGAAGAATCTCCTCGCGGGCGATCGTGGCTAGTTCGGAAGTCAGGGACGGGTCCTGGGCCATGGCATGTAGCTCGTCAATAGAGCTGCGGGTCTTTTCCCAGGCGAGCAAGGCCGTGGCGATACGGGAAAGCTCGCCCGCGCGCTTTGCCATTGCGGCATCGAAAGACGCATCTAAAACTCCCTGAAGTTGACTATGTTCGGCAGCTAAGGATCGAGCCCGGAGGAGTAGACTAGGGTTGAGGGTCTGAGCTAAAATTCGAGTAAGATATGTTGGAGAGGTCACCTAGAACGATGAAGATCCTACCATGAGACGAATATCGGACAACCAGTTGCCGATGAGAGCGCCAGGGAATTTTGGAGCGGCTCCGGCAGATCCAAGGAGCCGCAATCATGCTTTGTTGAGCGCCAATAGAGATGTACGGCGGTTGTTCGGCGACTAGTTTATTTCGTGGCATCGAGAACACTAGATTTCCTGAGGCACGTGCGAGGATGACCTGGGGCACAATCAACTGCCCCCTCCGCAAAAAAGTTTCAGCCTTTTTTTTTTTTGAACTTCAAGGTGCCGGGCTTGTGGATCCAAGTCGCGGAATACCAAGCGTTTACTTCGTACTTCGGGGCCTCAACTCTAAAGCGCACAGCTTGTAGAGAGGCTCATAAGGTGGATGGCTTTTTTTTTTTTTAATTGTTTAACGTCGTGCCGGCGCGCAACACGTGATCTTGACGATCCCGTGCCGGTTAGTTCAGCCCAGAGGGCCTACCCGACGTGAAAGCACCCACTCACGGGGGCCAATCAGATTACAGAGGGTCCGGGCCAAAAAAGGGAGCCTAGGTCCTGCGACAAAGGGAACCAAACCGAGCGAGGCTCTTCCTCTAAGCCTCATCGGGTGACGGAGAGTTGACGTCGACAAAGGAAAAACTCGAACGCCAAAGCCGCTAGAAGCGGCGAAAGGTGGATGGCTGGTTCATTCCTCTCGCGCCTTCTTTGGGATGAAGCACGTGAACTTTCACGTGTCGCACGACTTTTAACATGTCAATCAAATGAAGCCACCAGTGGGGCCTGGTTGACCTCTTCGTCCCAACCCCGGTATACGGCCTACGCTTAGCCCATACGATCACATACGATGTTGAATCGACTGACGCCTGCCCATCAAGATACAAGCAACTGGGGCTCGACATGAGACGGAAAAGACCGCGGGAGCTGAACCTCCCCATGAATCTCCTTAGGAGGATTCTGGCCCGACAGTACGCGTCCCACACGGGGCACGGCGACTTCGCCGAGTACCACAAGCGGTTCAACTACCCCGACGCCGAGCTGCGCTGCTCGTGTGGGAAAGGAGAGGCGGAAGAGTCCGCAGGCAAGGTCTTGCAGAGGCAAGAGGTCCGGGCGCGTGGTGGCCGGAACTGAAGGAAATTCTCCCACGGGGGAATCGCTGGGGTTCCCAGCCGGCCAGGGGAGAGGGGAGGATCAAGGCCGCCGCTGCGCTGCGTGTGCCGCACACGATACTCTGTTCTGTTTTACAGGGGCATTTTCCCGTCCGTGAAAATGGAGGCCAATTGACGCTGTAGATAACTCAGAGCCACAGTGTCTCAGATACTGCATCATCCGTGAACTCAGGCATAGCGGGAGATTACGAACAGCTTCACCCGACCCACTGGCCATGATCTTTTCTCCCGCAGCAGACATCCTGTTTCCCCCAACGCTAAAGGCCTGAGAAAATGCATTACGGGAAGGGCAAAACGACGGTTGTCTGTCCCTCCCAGATGAGGGGCGGCTGCACAAATTGACCACTAGTGCCAACTATCTAAGTTTCCTGTGAGCATGGCTTTGCAGGCTGGAAGACGATGCTCGGATACTAGGGGACATGCCTGAGCTCATGCGGTTTCAGATGGGAAGTCATCGTGGTTCAATGGCGTATTGAATTCGAGAGACCGACGTTCTTGCCTTGGGAAGCTCACGTAACGATCGCTTCAGCCCTTTCCAGCTTGACAAGCCTCCTTTTGGGCCTCTATATAAAAGGGAAGGACTAATGGAGGCTGCTTCAGCCCGTCTTCGCAGCGGTCTTTGATCGCTGCTGGTGGGCGCCTTTTCCATGGACAGCGTCACGTCAGGCTTATTGGTCCCATCATTTTAGCTGTATCCCTACACAGAGATCATTTCCCGCAACAGCCTCCATCTCTCCCAGCGACCATCCCCACATGCCGCTTTTGCGGTACATGCTCTCCGTCCTACGGCCACATCTTCAAGAAGACCGCGCTCAGGAGTAAAATGGCATTGACAACGCCGGTGAAACGCAAGCGGGGGCTTACAGAAAACGACGAGGGGAAGCTGCCGCAGGAAAGCCAGAAGCTGAGCCGTTCGGGATGTGAGTCCACAGACCATGGCTATATGACTTACGACGATGTCCTCATGAGCGAAAATATTCACAGTGGACGAAACCTCCCCAATCAACAGACTATACGAAATCGACAAAGTACCTGAAGAGAATGAAGCACCTGAAGCGAGCGAGCCACCACCAAAACAGAATCTGCCGCCAATATACGAACGTTTCCCCAACTATCACTCCGCAATTCATACAGAGTACTTTTCGCCCAGATTCCCCCGGACAAGCAGATCTGGTTGGGGACGCCGGGTGGTGCGAATCGATCCTCCGGAAGGCTTCGGTCTCCAACCAGATTGGCCTCATGAGCCTCAACCATCCATTGATACTGTGGCATTTGGGAATCCTTGGCGCCGCTAGGTACGGTACAATGCGTGCGCTAATGCAGCAGCAAGTTTCCTGGAAGCTGCTTTATACGGCAGAGTTATTTGTGACTTTCGGCCTATCGAGCGCCAATTGATTTTCGCGATGCTCCGTGCCTACGAGACCCGATATTTGTTCAGTTATCACAAATGGACACGAACTTCTGAAGAGTTTGCTGCCCTCGACTTCAATCCCGGGATGGAGGCTATGCCTGATGATAATCAAGGCGAGTTTCTCCGTCAGGTTGTTGGCATAGGCAAAACAGAGCAACCAGCCAATATCCCCATTGAATCTACCTCCAACCCTGCATCCGAGCGGGCAAAAGCTCCGGGAGACAGCGACAAAGACCGAGTCCAATTCTCCGATCCGATTATTGAGAGCTGCGTCTTATTTGCAGAGCCGTGCCGTCCGCTGTCGCCCAAAAAGACAGCCTCACAAAAAAGGCCCAAATTATCTTCAGATGACGATAGAAAAGACCGTCCACGATGGAGGTATCTTCCTGATGAAGCGGACAACTACGAGATAGCCTTTGAATGGAACCTGGATATTGATCCATCGCTCAGCTCCCGGATCATAAGGAAGTGGACCAGGCCGTGGAAAAAGTCGACTCTATTCGAGCCAGATGAATGGGTTTGCCTATTGTGTGTGGTATATCTCTTCGACGACGACTATGTATTGTATAGAGGGACGTCATACCCCAATTTGCAGAGAATGTGCAACAGTTGCTGTCAAGTTAATTTCTGTGCCCCTTGTTTCTATTGGGACGCAGAATCATCCGGGTGAGATTCATCGGACGGCGAGAGCGAGTCATCGGTTCTTCGAACTCCGGCTTTTATGAGGAAATTTTTTGCAAGGCCGAGCAGCGAGTCTTCGTCATGATAGATATATGTGATAATCCAATGGCGGGCCGAAGCGCCTTTGAATAAAGGTCCCACGTCTGTACGCTGCAGACAGGGAGGCAGCTGAGCATACAGCAATGAGGCGTTAGGCTTCAGAAGCGATAGTGGGAAGGACGGGG
>KB853402.1:72728-85280 GCA_000372705.1 Cerataphis brasiliensis yeast-like symbiont
CCCCTTCCCGGCTGATGCGGCCCCGGACACTGGGCCTTGCAGTTACTGGCCAGACTGCCGCGCGTGTCAGCCACGGGCCAGTAACTAGTTAGTTAGTGGCTTGATTCCTCTTCCTAGAACCCAGACGTGCCCGTAGCCACTGAGCAGCCGGGCCTGCTGCCGCTTCGCTACCCGCTCCTGATAGCTAGCACATGCGCACTGCGCCTCGTAGCGTGTCACCGGCCAGCCTTCAAGGCCGCCATATGCCGCCAAGGCATGATCAATGGACGCCTGGGACGCCTGTCTCGCGACGCTCACCGGCACTGCTGCATGCTTCCAACCTCGGCGCCAATTTCCGCATGACGCCATGGTTGCCCATGTCTATCGCTGCTGATGTCTGGTCTTGGTCGTCGACGTCCACGGCATGAACACGCAGTCATGCCAAAGACACACCCCGCCCCCGCCCATGGGCTTCCTTGCAAACAGAGCCTTCTCCAGCCCGCTAAACTTGACTACCCTTGACTCGAGCGAGCAATCCGCACGCGCCTGTCCGCCCGTCAAGACCCGGAATGCCAGTCGCAGTGCAGCCCAAGTCTCGAGGCTCTGCAAGTAAGTTAAATGATTGCTGGCAACGCCTGCCATCCAACTGTCCAACTCGGACCTGGCCAGCTCCATTCTATGCCTTGATGCACAAAGCCAGTGGCTCCTCTACCTTGACCGCTGTCGGCCACTCCACTCGGAAAATGCCCCTGGTCCTCGCTCCCTTCCTATCCCCCTTGTTCCACTTCCTCCATCGACTCATGACAATCATTCATTACACGTTAAGTCGCCAGAGGACAAATAATGGTGCATATCGTCGCCCCGCTGGTCACTGTCCTTTCTTCCCCCCCTTCCCCCATGTTTTCGCCAAACTCAGCAGTCATGGTTCGAGGCAATGGATGCAATCCAAATGGCCGGCCTCCCCTCAAAATGTCTCCTGGTCGTCTAGCTCTTCGCCTTCATCGGGTATTTCGAATCCCTCCTCAGTCGAATAAAGAATTGCCTGAATCTGCTTGACCAAACCATCTTGCTTCTCCAGCTCCGGATCCTCTTCTACCGCCTGCTGAATTAACAATTCAATGTCGCGAAGCTTGCTGAAATAAAAATCTCGTTCTCGCTCAAGCCCAGTCACAGTCTCCTTCAGCGTAGCGTTCTCTTGCTGCAGGGCGGCATTTCCGGGTCCGCCGGTAGCTGCTTTCGCAAGACGTGGACCTCCGGCCGGCGTTGTTCCCCCCTTCCGACCACCCGTTGCACTGGCTGCTGGTGTTCTCGCAGGACCAGTGCTGGGTAGAGCACCCCCCTTTCTCCGTGCGACGGCGTCGTACTCGTGATCGGGGAAATTCAAGTCCCAAAACCTTTTCGTCCACTGGAGAAATTCGAGGTTGTCTTGCATCTTGCATTTAACGAGCGCTTCGACAGGGATCGGCTTGTCGATCCGGTGCTTGGCGAAGATGTCTGCGGCAGAGCCCGTCAGAATTGAGGCCAACGGTTTCCTGCAGTTTTCGGCTTGTTCCCAATGGCACGGTGGACGTTATGCATACTTTGTAGAACCTTAAAATTTTGAATGTAAGCCCAGTCGCCACTGGCGTTGAACTTGACTTTGGACATGGGCACATCCATGTATATACTGTCAAACACTTGACATAAGGCTGCTCTGTAGCACATGCGACGACATATATCAAACCGCTTTGTTCACCTGAATGGGCTGCGTGCGCAGGGCAAGGAGATGGCGCGCAAGCTGCTCGACTTACCCAGTACCGCATTGCTCAACCTTGGTCATGTTGAGCTGAAGCAGGCTGTTGAGCCACTGAACAAGTTCCTGTCTGAAAGTAGAAAAACTCGTTAGAGCCTTGGTCTTGGAAAGAGTGTTGTGCAGACGTCGATGACCGACCTGGATTCGCCCATGTTGCCGGCGTACTCGACTCAGGGGAGAAGCTCGGTCAAAGACGTGGATCTTTAAAGTTGAGACAGCAAGCGACAGTGAAGAGTCGAAATTGAAGATGCGAGGTCGCCGGCGGGAACAGCACCAAGCCAAACAAAGACAGCGGGTATCGAGGCAAAGAAGATGGAAAAAACGGTTGCGCCGGTGCACGTGGTAAGTTGACATGATAAGATGAAAAATGGACCTCCAGATATTGATCCGTCGCCTAATCAACTGCTCCGGAAAAACAGCGGGTCGCAATCCCGGCCAACCGGATGGCGAACATGCCTACACATTGCCGACTAATCAGGCAACGAACCAACTAACTTGTTATAACTACATGACGACATTGCATGGCATGTCGCTGGAATCAGCAAGTTCTCATTGACATAGACTTCGAACCTTATCCTGACGGGTGTGAAGAGCAAAGGCCAAGGGATCCAGAGTTGATTCACGATGCCGCGGGCCTCTGCTGCTAGCCCGAAAGCAATAATTTCTTACAATCAAGTAACTGATTAGATGTCCACTGGCTCCCCAGAATCGCCTGTTTATTTGCAAAATCAGCCAGTATCTGGCAGCACATCAAGCGACTTCAAGTTCAGAGGGTGCACTTCTGATGCCTATCGTAAGCTCTTTAACTACTTCGTACCCAATGAAGCATAATAGTAGGGCAGTTAATGATCCGTCCAACCGCTTCACACCATGGTTAACTAAGTTAATATTAGTCATTTAGTTAATTAGTAAGTAAAGTTTGGGCGCTTGCTGGCTGGTCATCTTACCCTCTCACCGCCTTAAATTTCAAGCGGCAGAAATACTAGGTGCTGCAAGACGTAGCGCAGCTGGTTGGCAAGCTGGTCGGCTATACCGACAAGTCTCGCCAAAGCCGCTCCTCGAGATGGCGCCGCAGAAGCGCAAGTTAGACGATGATGACTTTATCTATACTCTCTCTGACGAAGATGCTGCCCCTCCGCCTTCGCCCCTAAAGAGGACCAGGACGGAGGTCGAGACCAAAACAAGGAAAAAGTCACGAAAAACACCCCAGACTGGCTTAGTGACAAATGACGAGGAGGACGAAGGCGACTGGGACCCCGATTTTAAATTCTTTGAGGACTTAGATGCACACGACGCCGACGATGAAGCAGACTGGGCGGGCTGGGGCTTCGAGAGCGCGAAAGAGGGCATTTCCTCTGAGCAGAAGAGCATCAATGTTGGCTCCATAATTCGAAGACGAAAGGACGAGCAAAAGAAGAAGAAGAATGACGGCGATGCAGCCACTATCGCTAATGACGATGCCCAAGGCACTAGCGTGCAAAGCGACATGGATCTCAACATGGATGACAACATCGACGATGTGCTGGCGGAAGACGCATTCGGTATGAACGTGGATTTGGACGCAGATGGGCCTGACAAAGATGGCGATAATTCAGGAGAGCCTGCCTCAGATGATGATTCGGTCGCTACTTCCGTTTCCCACCCAAACGACGCTCGAGTCATTACCGGAATCAGTGATGACGAAGGCGATCCCGAGGAAGATCCCGAGGAGAAAGCCCGGCGCGATGCCTTCTTTGCTCCAAAGGACACGATCGAGAGGTCAAACAAAAAGGCCGGCGAACCATCGAGCTTTATGGAGCTGCACTTATCACGTGCTATCCTCCGGGGACTCGCGGCCCTCGGATTCGACAAACCTACTCCCATTCAAGCCAAGACCATCCCCATAGCCCTAATGGGCAAAGACATCGTCGGCGGTGCCGTGACGGGGTCGGGTAAGACAGGAGCCTTTATGGTCCCAATCCTTGAACGGCTGTTTTATCGACTTGACAAGGTGGCCACGACCCGAGTAGTCGTTCTGACACCAACTAGAGAGCTTGCAATGCAGTGCCACGCGGTGGCCACTAAACTAGCATCCTTCACTGACATCAGAATCGCTCTAGCCGTTGGCGGCCTGAGCCTCAAAGTGCAAGAAGCGGAGCTTCGACGACGGCCGGATATTGTCATTGCTACTCCCGGGCGATTCATCGACCACATGAGGAACGCAGCCAGCTTCAATGTCGACGCGATTGAAATCCTGGTTCTTGACGAGGCTGATCGCATGCTTGAAGATGGCTTTGCTGACGAGCTAAATGAGATTCTCACCACTTTACCAAAGTCCCGCCAGACTATGCTCTTTTCCGCCACCATGACCTCCACCGTGGACCGTCTGATCCGGGTTGGCATGAATAGACCAGCCAGAATCATGGTCGACTCCCAGAAGAAGACGGTGGGCACACTTAAACAACAATTCGTTCGATTACGTCCCGGCCGCGAGGACAAGCGAATGGGATATCTTGTTCACATGTGCAAAAATCTCTACACCGAAAGGGTTATCGTCTTTTTCCGTCACAAGAAGGAGGCTCACCGCGCCTGCATCATTTTTGGCCTGCTAGACTTAAACTGTACCGAATTTCACGGCAGCATGAAGCAGGCGCAGGTCAGTGATACCGATGTCGGTCCCATGCAACACATGCATTGCCCATACT
Source organism: Cerataphis brasiliensis yeast-like symbiont (assembly GCA_000372705.1). NCBI lineage: Eukaryota > Fungi > Ascomycota > Cerataphis brasiliensis yeast-like symbiont. The sequence goes on from KB853402.1 coordinate 77,184, forward strand.
GACCAAGTGAGCGGTATTTATAGCGCATCGAAAGCGTAGAAGCATTTCGGGACGGCAAGGTATCGTACCTGCTGGCTACGGACGTGGCGTCCCGCGGGCTCGACATCAAGCGGGTCGATACGGTTATCAACTACGAAGCCCCCCAGACTGTAGACGCTTACATCCACCGTGTCGGCCGCACGGCTCGTGCTGGGCGGGCAGGCACAGCTGTCACCCTCGCCGCAGAAGCGGAGAGGAAAGTCGTCAAGGCTGCGGTGAAGGCGGCCAAGGCGAATGGAGGCAGCGTTGCTCGTCAAGCCATCTCTCCTGCTGATGCAGACGAATGGCAAGCGCGCATTGATAGCATGGAAGAAGAAATCGAAGAGGTTGCACAGACAATACGGGAAGAACGGCAGCTTTCAGTGGCGGAAATGCAGCTCAAAAAAGGCGAAAACTTGCTAGAGCACGAGGCCGAGATCAAGTCGCGACCTAAACGTACTTGGTTCCAGACCGAGCATGAGAAAAGGAAGAGCAAGGAACAGGCCAAGACGCAAGTCAAAGAGGCCAGACAAGACAAGCTGAACGTCTTGCGTGAAAAAATGAAGACCAAGGGTGGCAAGTTGAGCAACAAGGACAAAAAGCGACTGGACGACAAGTCTAGGCGATTGGAGGGCAGTCTTTGGAAAGGCGGCAAGAGCAGAACGGGGTCTAATCGTCGCGTGCAGGCGGGGACAGCCAAGGTGGCCAAAGCCGGCGTGCAAAAGAAGACAGATCAAGTCGGAAGCAAGGTTCAACACAGCACGGGAAGAAGGCGGTAAAAACCAGGTAGTTGAACATTAGTTATTACAGGCGAGCTGGCGATGTGCTGGAGCTTGAACTAGGACACCTTAATGGCACGCACGACCAACCAACCGGTCAGCCAGAGCAGTTCCCTAGTTGAGTAGAGTTTGGTTGACAAACTAGTCAATACGTCGCCCAGCCCGTATTCAGGGTGTGTGGGCTGCGGCCTGGTTGTCCAGCAGAACGCGAAACCGCTCTGGAAACTGCTGCACCTCGGCGTCAAAGACCTCGGCTCCGGGAAGCGGCCCGCTGTCGGTTGCCAGCTCTGCGGTAGAGTCGGACCCGCCCCCCCTGCGGATGGTGTATCCCCACGCCGAGCGTGCTGGTCCTCTGGAGGAGCCGTCTGAGAAGACGCACACGGCGGTGGGCCCGATGCTTTTGAGCCACTCCCTGACCGGTCTCGTGGACTCGGCTTTGGTCCGGCCGAGCGAAGACGAGCTTGGGGGGCCTGTCGGGGGCGGAGGGGAGCGTGCCTGGACCTTCTGTGGTCCCGGGGAAGATGCTGGCCGTGCGGTGAATCCGCCCTGTGTGTTGGTCGGGGTGGGTCAACCTCTGCGGCCTCATTGCGTGAAGGCCAAGACGGCTCCATGCTTCGACGGGGCTCTCCTCGGCTCGCAAGCGAAACGGGTGGCGAGCGGGCCTACCAGGACATCTCGGGCCGATATCAATCTGCCTGCTCCTTTTCCCCTGCTTTTTCTGCGTTCGTTGAGGGGCTTTGCTGCGTCATATTTCCTTCGACTTTCTGCCCCTTTTCTCCCCTCTTCGTCCTATCCACCCAAGCCTCGATTCGGACTCCCAGCGTCCCCAAGCTGACCAACTTTGCAACGCGCCATTGGGTGCGGCTTTAGTTAGTGCGTCGGCAGGGTTATCCCGCCCGTCGATCCACCGCACGTCTTCAATCTCATGACGCTCGTAGGCTTGCAGAAGCCCCGCGAGGTCGATCCTCACCCGTTTTTCGGTCGTCGACCCGAGCTTCACCAGGCACTCGTACAGTAAGTACGAGTCCGTACAAACGACGGTGGGAACGGCGGGCAGATCCAGCCCGTCCAACACGAAACCTGCGTCGAAGCCTGCGACGAGACCGAAAATCTAGGAGGCTTGGACGCTCCGGGTGACCCTCTTTCACTTTATTGAGCTCCAGTTCCAGATGTTGCCGGACATGAGGAAGGAAGGGCCCGGGGCGGCACGCTCTTCCGCCAGGACGATTAGGAAGCCGATCTGAGAACTGAGGTCCTTGATGTTGGCGAAGGACCCGCGGCGAAGGGCCCGTCAGAAAAGATGAACAGCTAGGCATGGTTCAGATCAAGCGCCCTAAAGGTCAGTCCCCGCTGTGCGTGCTGCTGCTGCCACGCGATCCGGCAGTTGAGTCGCTCGATGTCGTCGGACGGCTGCTTGGCTTATGCCGCCACTGAGTAGTCGCACGAGGCCTCCAGTTGGCAGAGGCTGGCGATGTAGGCTCTGCAGGCGCGCTGTTGAACGTAGGCGGCCTCCTTGTTGCTGTCAGCCTTGTCGATCAGTTCCAGCCGTGCCGCCTGCCCCCTCTGCATCATGGTGAGCGCTCCGTCGCCGTTGATCGCCATATGGCAGCCGTTAAAGTCTGCCGTATCTCCCTTATTGACAGTGCCCCGCTCCTTTGCCTTGATACCGGCCCTCTTGAGCTTGTCCTCCTCCTTGCTCATGAGCTGCGGCGTCCCGATGAGCAGCGTGTCATCTGTCTGAAGGCCCACGAGTCCGAAGTCTTCCCCCTTGGCCGACCAGCTGGTCAAGGACGCGCTCAAGGACGTTCCTAAGGAGCCGCCAAAGCTTTGAGCTGTCGCGGCCGCCAAGAGTTGGTGCAGGTCGAAGTGCCAGGAGTTTGTAGATGACAGGTGGGCGGACGCCTGCCCATCACGATACAAGCAACTGGGGCTCGGCATGCAACGGAAAAGACCGCCGGAGCTGAATCTTCCCGGGAGGATTCTGGCCTGACCTGAACCAAAATTCCCCACATAGTGTAGTCGCTGGATTCCCAGCAGGCCAGGGAATAGGGAAGAAAATCTGGGCCTAAGGCGCACTCGATTCAACATCGTATGTGCTAAGCGCAGGCCAGATAGCGCGGATGGGACGAGGAAGGCGTCATAACACTGTCAGCCCGGCCCCGCCGGTGGCATGCCTCAGGGTGCTGGGCTAATATTAGAATATTAGTGCCTGTCACCTTAAAAGTTCCAAAAAAAAAAGGTAGCTAGCAGTTGTTTATCGACCACGCATGCTTTCGTATTAAGTTAACTAACTAATAACTTAGTTAACTATCAGTTAACTAAGCCTATTAACTTTAATCAACAGACTACAACTGACACTGGCTTTTGTTGGATAGTACTAACACGGGGCCGAGTGAAGATAAGTTTGTTTTCAACCTCCACGGGGTTTCCCCGTGCCGTGCGCAGCAAAACAGAACTTCTCTTCCACCTGACTTACTGGCAGTCAGAAGCAAGTCAGGTGCCAGCATCAGCGGCCCCTGGCGCATGTGCAGAGCGCGAGCATGCGCATTGGAGGACAGCGCCGAGCGACGTCAACAGAGCAGAGCGGCTGACAACAGTGAGGCCCGGTATTCGGCTGCCGACGGAGAGACTGCCATGGGTGGCGCTGACTGTCTAGATACAAATACTCAACGCCATTGCCGTCCTCTAAATTCATTTGGCGCTCCGTCTGTCGGTTACGGCAAATAAGCTTGCTTCAAACTTCTTGTCCTCCAGTGCCGCTGGCTTTCTGCGTGCGCATCCTGAATACAGGCAAAACTTCGTACGATCTGAATGCACAGGCGCCGCCCGAGACGGCTGTCGTGAGCTGTCAATTGATATTCGCCTCTTTACCCCTCCGCTCAACTGGTACAACACCCAATCGCGCATCCATCACTTGGTACTCGGCTGCCGGGGCCCCTCCGATCTCGTCATCTGGAGCGAGCAGCGGCTCGTGCTCCCGCCCCCAAGCTCGACCTGGCCGAAGATGGGTAAGGTGCGAGTTTACGAACACAAATGCCTACCATTGGGGAGCTAGCCGCCGGGTATGGGCAAAGAGCTGGTGGGGCTGGATTTCAAGATTTTGGGGAAAGAGGCGAGAGAGGATCCCGGAGGCGCAGGCTCGCGGCCGTGGCTGAAACCTTGTACCGCAGCGGCCAGCAGGCCGTGACGGACATGCGAGAATCATACGCCCAATCCAGAGCTCGAGGGTCAGAGGATGGCGCACTGGCTAACGACAGCAGCCCGGACATTCCGAGCGCCTTCCCGGATGTGGCCATTGCGTCACACGGCGATGAGCAGATGGTGCTTTTCCCCTCCTACGCCAAGAGGCATGCAAAGAGGGACCGGGGCCAGATGTCTCGGACCTGGAAGACGGGCGTGATCAAAGACTATGACTACTGGCACCAGGAATGGGAGCAACATGAGCAGGCAAAGGCCATTGTCGACGTCGACGTTCGGGGATGGATATACTCGCCGCAGGTCGGCCCTATGACGAGGCGGAACCGGATACTGGTCAGTCTGGCCCGTCAGTTGAGTGGCATATCACTGCCGTACCGGTCAGAGCAGGGTCACGGCACCACAGCCGGGCTACACCCGCGGAACGATCACGGGGCAAAGGAGGAGCTGCATGACCGGGAGAAGATAGTACGCGAAGCGGCACTCATCGAGCAAAGAGGCCGAGAGGAGGTACGTGTGGCGCATAGTGGTGGCTATAGCGAACCGCAAGCCGCAGAGATTGGCGGTCACCGGATCGATTCTGGCACGAGCCGTGCGCCCGAATCTTGGACTCCTGTCCCGCCGACCAGACAACCATCGAGCGTCGAGGACCTCAGCGAGGCCGAGCTGGTACTTGCAAACAGCAACCTCATGGCGCGCATGGCGCCTTTCCTGGCAAATCCTTTAGTGGCGCTGCCCATGACCGTATTCTTTTACAACAAGACGCAGTCACAGTCGCGAACGATTGTCACCGATGACGCCGGAAATTTTGCCATTCGAGCGCAGCTCGACTTTGTGCCCAGCAACGTCCGAGTGCTAGCCAACGAAAGACTCTCTGCGATGCAGGACGTCAGCGTCATCGAGCCTAGGGGCGTCAGCCTCATCAGTGACATTGACGACACCATCAAGCACTCGAACATATCGGCAGGCGCGCGCGAAATTTTCCGCAACACGTTTGTGCGAGAGCTGAGCGAGCTCACAATTGAGGGCGTTGAGGAATGGTACAACCAGATGAGGGAGCTGGGCGTCAGTATCCATTACTGCTCCAACAGCCCTTGGCAACTGTACCCCGTCTTGGAAAGCTTCTTGAAGCTGAGCGGATTTCCCCCCGGATCGCTCCACCTGAAACAGTATTCAGGCATGCTGCAGGGTATTTTCGAGCCCGTGGCAGAAAGGAAGAAGTCAACGCTGAACCAACTCTTGGCGGACTTTCCCCAACGCCACTTTCTGCTGGTGGGCGACAGCGGAGAGGCCGACTTGGAAGTCTACACCGAGCTTGCTCTGGCCAATCCTGGCCGGATCCTGGGTATTTTCATACGGGATGTGATGACGCCAGAGGACAAGAGGGGATTTCGGGATTCGACTGCGCTGGAACTAACCCAACGCACCACGCCAATCTTGACACTTGGTGATGGACGGCGGCCCAAAGACGGTGAACACAAAACACTCGCGGCTATGCGGAGTGATAGCAGCTCTTCCCCTCATAGTGGTGCAAGGCGAGTGGCCGGCCCAAGCATGGGGACGTTGATCGATTTTTCCGAAGAGCCGGAGCAGAAAGCCCCGTCCAGCCAACCGGCTAATCTTGAGCCGGTGCATAGGGCTAACGGTCTCGGCACGGGGAGGAGAACTGCCGACATGCCCATACAAGGCAAGCCTCGACCACCGCCGCGTCCTGCTAAACCGGCGGCGTTGAAGGGAGGCCTCTCGCCGATGGCCGGATCGAGCCGAGCGGTTGACCTGGATCAGAAAGTGACCAGGCCAGCAGAGGGGACGGCGACTCCGGCGGGAAGGCATGCCGTGGATGTCAGTGGCATTCAAGGAGGACGGCCCCCAGGAGCGCCGCAAACAAGACTTTCACCACGCACGACGAGCCAAAGCACAAACGGAAACGCAACCAGCAGGCTGGAGCAGCTGCATCCGCCACCACCCCGACGCACGACGGGACCCCCTGCTTCTCCGACAAGCCTCGGCTCTAATCCGCCAACCGACAGCCGCGGGCTTTCTTCCAGGCCGGCCGTGGATTTGGATGCCTGGCCGCCTCGGTCGACTGCTCAACAGGCGTCACGGGGGTCGAGGTCTCTCGGATCCGTGCCACGCTCCCGGGGGACATCGCCGTCGGGCTCTACCGCTTCGGGGGCGCTAGGGGCCAACAAGAAGCTGGACCTATGGCTGCGCCGACTGGTCAGAGCTCATGAGCAGCTGGACAGGCAGGGTGTGGCACTGTACACGTGGAAGAGGGGCCAGGATGTGGTGGTGGAGGCGGTAGGAATGGTGAGGGAGGCGCTGGAAGAGTCCAAAATGGACAGAAGGGAGGCAAGCGGGGGACATTTCGGTGCATAGTCACAGGGCATGGTTGCGAGACATGGGAGTCCAAGTTTGCGACGTCAGACGCCATGGAGAAGATTGGAACAGCACGAAGACGAGTAGCCGGCGGACTGGTGAGGCTTTAACAATGATAGACTATAGAATAAGAAGGGTCGTTAAACTCGGGCGAGATGTCTTGGCTGACTCTACGGCCTTCAGCGGACCTTATTGACGGCGGAGTTCCTGTTAAGGAAGAGGTAAACATGCAGGAAGAGGAGAGAGCCGGCAAGGCAGAGCAAGGTGCTAGTAAGCTGCCAGACGGACCACAGGAAGGGACCGATGCCGGGGGCGATGAGCCGGGCGCAGTCTTCGAGGGCATAGAGGTCTTGCTGGCTGGCGATGAAGTATCGTGTGCGTTCCAGGCCAGGGCCGGCGAGGGCGGCCGATTCGCGGTCTTGACGGGTGGCAACGTCCGGGGCAGCAGCGGCGAGGCGCTGGCGCAGCTGAAGGACAGTGACGAGACGGACGCGGACCTTGTAGAAGGGAATGAACCAGATGGCTATGGTCTGGTGGATGGATACGAAGAGTTTGCCGGTGCGTTGATCGAAGACTGAGCCGGGAGGTGCGGGCGGGAAGACGGAGTGAGCACGCGTTTTGTCGGGTCATGCTGCAAGCCAGGGTTGGCAAGGACAGCAGAGAAAGAGATGGGAGACAGACCGGCGGAGTCGACGGTGATGTCGATATGCGGGCTCAAGGTGCGGTACCAGCGGTATATGTGCAGGATGATGGATCGGGAGTCGACGTCGGGGGCCCAGGGCACGACGCCCTTGGCGAACGAGGGCACACGGCAGAATGGATGGGAGAAGGAGGCGTCGGAGAGGAAGACGCTGTGCAGCGTGTTGTGCAGCTCAACCGGGCTGCCGGTGGCAAGCGAGGTGACGACGGCGCCGATCTCGCGGACTTGGCCGGCGGCGTGAGTGCGCGAGGAGACGAGGCGGAAAGGGCAGAGGACACGAAACATTACCTGGGTGCTCCATGGCGAGGCGCCGGGGACAGGAAACGGGGGAGAAGCTTCGGAGGACGCGACCAGAAGGAAAGGCGGATGACGATGAGCGAGGTCGGCGGGGCGAAGAGGCGGCTCCGGAAGCGAGGGAACCTGAGCGGTCGGCCGCTTGCACGTGCGAGGAGCCCGATGGTGAGCCGCTGCTGACTTTTAGGTGGGGAGGTCGAGGGCGGGCATGTGAAAAAGGGAGCAGGGCCGGCTGACGTCACTGTGCGGCCGGGCAGAGCCGGGCGGGAAGGAGCCGAGACGGGGGCGCGCTTAACTTGTGAGGAGCCGAACATGTCACCGGCTTCGCCCGCTTGCGCCGTACAGCCGCTATCCCTCCGATTGCTCAAACCTCAGTACATACCTGATGCCGTCGCGATCGCAGGTGGCCAGCCCGCTGCGGCAGCCACTGGTTCTAGTGTTCCAGCTGGTGCAATGGCTGCTGGACAAGGCACTGTCGCCGCGGGCACCGCAGGCGTCGTCCCGGCTGCGGCGGCCGCGCATCGCCGTGGTGGGCGCGGGCATCACGGGCATCACGGCGGCGGCGCACGTCTGCGGCCACGGCTTTGACGTGGCCATTTTCGAGGCCGGCTCGGAGGAGCGGCTGGGCGGCATCTGGAGCGTGAGAGACTCCCCCTTCCTCCCGGCGCCCTGCCGCCCGGCAGCGAGCGTGCTGACGAGCCGCGGGCGGCCAGAGAGTCAACGACACGTCCG
>KB853406.1:13251-28264 GCA_000372705.1 Cerataphis brasiliensis yeast-like symbiont
GGGCAGGATCCTCACACCTCCTATTACCTAATCTTTCTCAGTTCACTATAATTATGTAATGACGTGTTTGAGGATGCGCATGGAAAACAAGGGGGCTGGGCATGCATAGAGATAGGTATCTTAGGGAAACAAAAGAAGGCGTTCTGCAGTTCAGTCATGACAACGATACAAAGTCCGCTGTTTGCTGGGTATCCAAATAGGCATTGATCGAATCGATTCCTTCTCCTTCCCCAAAAGCCCTGAGTCACAAAGAAAGTTCATGAGTTTGCAGTAAACGGTAGAGCAAAGGAAATCACCACGCCCTGTAATTCTATGTAGCCACAAGTTTTAAATGCTCCTGCTCTCTTGCTGTACTATCCAATCCTTGAAATGGCTGGTGTCGTCGAATTGCTCGACTTGCCAGTCTTCCTGTCCGCCGCGCAAGTATGCATTGTGCGCACCGTTGACGTCGAGATCCGGCATCAAGGCCGGCAGATTGGTCGCTGCGTCTCCGTGCGAAGCCCATGCCTGGTAGCCAGGCAGGGCCTTGTCGTCATGGGCGATCCAGGAGTAAAAGCCGTCGTCGCCTCACGCGAGCAGTGTTGGATCGATGCTCAGGCCGGTGGGGGAAGTCGGAGGCCTCTGCATCGCTTGTGACTCCATCAGGTAGTTGCCGCCTGGCGGCAGGTCTTCCGCGTTCCAGCCGTAGCCAAAGTCGGATGCTAACCCTTCGTCCTGGTGGCCAACATGGCCGATTGGTCCTTGTTCGCACAGAGCGGCGTCCATCTGCGCACCCAGCGGGCAGCAGACCAGCCTGTCCTCGGGGTGTTGGATCGTGGCCTGCATGCTCGCCGCCGTCGTAGGTTGGGCCGCCTATCCGAGTTGCCCGACATCGGCCACGGCGTGGTGAGCCGCCATTCTGCTACCAGCACTGATGCCCGTCGCCGCGGCCAGCCGTGAACCACTGGCCATGACCGCCTTGGCCCAGTGTAGCTCTTCGGGACTGACGCTGGCTTGCTTCTTGACCGCCTTGGGGGTATACTTGTAATCCGGAAACGCCTGTTCGTGCCTCGTCTTCTCGTCGTGAGCCAGCTTTTTGAACCAATTCTTGACTTCGTCTGTCTCCATTTTCCACGACTTGCCGCAGATGCGAGACACACCCTGTTGGTTGTTTCTGTCCTGATCGAACAAGAGATGCTTCTTGACAAAAGTGATGACATGCTTGCGGTAAAGTAAAAATGCGTTCAATGGTCTTTTTATCTTCCCTTCCTTGTCTGCCTCCTCCTGCCGTTTATCGTTTCGACGGTGGACGTGGGCAAATACGTCGAATTCTTGGAGACCGCCTAGGTCGTTCATCATCTCGCTCAGCGGCTTTGTTAGTGTGATGGGCTTGGGGGGCCCGGCTGAACGTGACTCCTCGGCGGCTTGCGCTTCTTCTCCACCCGGGCTTTCTTGGCCACGTGGGCTTTGTTAGAGCAGGTAACCTTGGAAGCTTTCTGCCGGTTGTGGGCGAAAATGGCCTCGTCAAAGGCGGCCGATGCTTGTGGTGACATCTCCGGCGTGTATGGTGGATGGATCTGCAAACGACATCAGATCAAGGCCCTCTAATTCAGGGTTCTCTCAGGTGACGACAAACATATTCATGGTGGTCACCAATCTGCTGCTTGCAGATGCCATAGCGATCGTCTGCGGGCATTTTGGGTCTTAAAAGTCCCAGAGAAGGCTGCTGCGGCTTAGAGGACCGCAATCGCCCGCCAAAGTCTCGGGATTCTAAACTTACTGAGGGACTTTGCTCTTGTAGCTCATTGTTGTATACCGACATACCCTCTGCGGACTGTGCGATGCAATTTCTTCGTTGATCCGTGGCATATGTAGAACGGACTTCGCCCGGCACCAGGAAGGCCCGCGGATGACTTGCGCAGCCCGTCATGTGTGTCAAGTGACCGAGCGAGGCCAATCCGCCTATGGAGGATGCCGGTGATAGCGGAGGGTGAGCCATGACTTAGTCTCTCCTTTCACCCGCCCCTTCCAATCTCCCTCCGTCCCCTTCTGTATGTGTGTGCCTTGCGTGTGTCGTCAATGTATCTATACAGGCAGATGGACGAAAGGACAAAAACTGGTCAAGTTGAAAAAGTCAGGCGTCAGTCAGCACATCTCGTGGTTCCGGGCGGAAAGCAGATGAAGTCGAAGTCTGGGCCGTCGGGGGAATCTCTGGGAACTAAAAGACTGCCAATCTAGCGAGAACCTGCTCTCTAGATTGCTGATCAGAAGCGTACTCTTGCCACGGTCAAAGAAGCAAGCTGGCTGTGACGGAACTCGCTGCAGGATCTGGCTGGTTTCCTCTGTCAAGGAGAGTGTCACGAAGTCAGGGAGCAGGGTCTTATGCCCTCCTCAACGTGGCTCGGGATAGAGGCCTCTGTGGTCATTGCGCGACCTACCTGTGTCTGTGACCACGGCTCAGCTCTCCTTGTAACCTTTCACAATGTCGAAGCGCCTTGTGAGCACCGCACATAACTGCAAGGCAGAGACAAGCCTGATCCGTCCACAAAGGATTGCTTATGCCTGCGTTTCGGGTGTGAGAGAGGCCGCCATGTGGCTCGCGACCACCAGAAATGGTCCCTGCTTTATGACAGGAGCCGTTGGGTGGCTCTGCCACGGCCTCCGTGGTTGGGCGGCAACGATTGCTCCTCCTCCGAGGAGCGCCTATTTTCGTGCGGCACATACGATAGGTGATCGCTGTGGTTGGAGTGCTCGCGTACGAGCACAGACCATCAGGTCTCCCGTGCTGTCACCGGACTGGTCATAGGAACATATCAGCCCGTTGCCTTTGAGTTCCTGAAATGGTATTCCACGCGGTTTTCCCGATAGATTTTACCTCTTACAATGTATCAATTCTGAATGATCCAAAGTGCCGGCTCATTTCAAGGCATGGCTTCGGAAGCAGTTTGTTTAACATGGGACCTGTCAAGATGTAAGTGGAAATGTTTCCTTCCTCAACTACTGAGCCATGAACGGACGGCTCTGTCACCAAGACTAAAAACCGGCAAACCCGAATTTCGTAGTTCTGTGTGGATCCTTCTTCGAGGCTTGTCTTTATTCTCAAGCGAGATGACCTTCTATGTGCTTTCTTTCTCTCTTTCTCACTCGCTTTCTTTCGCTCTTTCACGCTTGTTTCTCGGCCAATTCTGGGTGGACCTTGCCTCCTCTTGCGCTGGCCAATGTTGCTTGGCTTCAGCAAAAGACGTTACAGCAGTGCGGCCTGTGGCTGTGCCGGCATCACACTGGTTCGGAGCATAAGGAGAGAATATTGAGCCGCATGGCGAAAAATCTCTTCCAATCTCAACCGATCATCGCGCTGTATCTCGGCGACGACACTGCCACCGCGTCAGGGCACTGCCATTACTCCCCTGCTACCTTGAGCCACAGAGAATTCATCTTCCTCACCGTAACAGTCACGCACCGAGACTCACCATCTGGAGCGAGGAAGCTTCATTATATTTCTTCCCGCGTCTTGAATTGCCTATTCTCCTCTCATGGCATACTTGATTTACCAGCTTAGGAATCATCAAACTTCAACCTTAATACCATATTCAATCGACGATGTGGTGAAAAATTTAACAGTGCTGCCATGGTCTATTTCTACTTAACCATCGACCTTGAATTTTGTAGTCGCACAACTTACGAGGAGCCCGTCATTCATGCTCTTTTTTACTTTCTACGACGCCGTAGTCGCAAGTGCGAATTTTAAGCCACATCGACAAAAGAGTCTTGGATTCCATGAGATGGCAAAATCGCTTCCTGAATTTTGGGCGCTTGCGAGTGGTGTCGAATGAGGCATTTGTTGTTGAATTACTGACACACTGCCGTCAATGGCGAAATGGGGAGAATTTCGGTCGCGAAAGCGCTGCCATGGATATATACAGCGCAAAGGTCTCTAGCGTCTCGATAGTCTCGACAGCTGATATGATTGTCGCTGTTTCCTTTATGTTGTGGCCGACACATTAATGGACCGTTCACCCGATCCGCGAGCTGCGGCATCTTTGGCCGTGGGCACTGATGACAAAGCACTCGGCCCAAGAGCACTTGCCAAACATGAGGAATTGCCATTGGATGAGTAGATTTCGGGAGAAGTGTTAGTATTGACGATTGTCTCTGCGATTTGTGTCTTATGAGCTTGTTCGTCATGCCCGGGTTGAGTGTTTAATAGGCTGTTGGGTCGGTCGTTGACTTTGATATTTCTTGTGACACGTCTGTCCAAGTCGTGCTGCCTGCACGAGGCACATACGAAATGAAAATCAGTCTGGTCAGCCTCCGATTGTCGGATGCCTAAACACTGACTGTGTTGCCACGTGTTGCATCTCTCGCATGCAACACTATGCGTACCATCATCGACTTGACCGTACATTCCACATACGCAGTCGAATACCCAGTCTTCCTTGTGCTTCATTTTTCCCGGAGTTTCCTTGTTCTTGTTGAAGTCGATGTGAAGGCATCGTTGAGAAAGTTGGCCCGTCGGCGGTGATTGAGTTTGATTGTCATGAGAAATCTGCACGTGCTGTCGACGTGCTTCTCGCTCTTGTAAACGACGCTGGCGAGCAAGTATACGAACGTCCCGCTCTCCTTCCATCATTAGGCAGTTCTGTTCATCGCGCAGCCTAATAGCTTCGAGCTGTTTGTTCTGCTGCTCTTCCTTTCTCTCCATTTCCACTTGTTTCTGCTTTTCAACCTTACTGGCAATTCGACTGGATCTCTTGGGGTTGACCATCTTGGCTAGATTCAACAGCTCTCGTTTCTTTTGAGCCTGCTTGCGCTTGTGAGTTTTCTCTTGTTTTTCGAGTATAGGTAAAAGGTGTGTCTCTAGCTGTTGTCGCAAGATCTTCTCGTTCTCGTCTCGTGTCTTGCCCATATTCTCAAGCAGCTGCTGAACCTCCTGCAGTGTGACTGCAATACATTCCCATTTTTTCCCATCCAATCCATTATCACGCGGATCGGCATGCTCTTGATGTAAATCGTTTGAAATAATACCACTCGAGGGACGTACGGCGTGTCGCCTTCTCCTTGTACTTGATCTTCTGGCTCGCCGGGCTTTCGTCAAGGCCTTCTGCCGAGCCTGAGGGGGAGGATCTGTAAGTCGGTAAACGCGGTTATCGTCGAGAACAAAATATTGACGATCCTCTTGGTCCCAGCCATAAGGCTCGATTCGCTTAATTTGACGTCAGCAAAGTTTTAAATGCACAATCACATGAGCATGCAATACCCAGCTTGTCTGTTCATAGTCTTTTTGCTCATCCATCCTATCACGAAGCCGTTCTGGATATGCCATGGCCCACTGAGTCAATTGCTGAAGTATTTTAATCTATTGACCGTAGTCAGTCACTTTGCCAGGCGAGTATTTCCAAGTCAAAAAGAGTACTGGTTACCTTGTTGAATATGTTCAAGTCTGAAAACCTCAAAGGGCTATCGCTGTTTCCAAAAAAAGCGTTGGTGGAAGCCCTGGATTGATACTGCTTGCGCAGTTCATCATCTAGTTTATCACGGCTTGTGGCCTGTTCAGCTTGCGCCGCCCAGCGATAGAGACAAGGGAGAGGCAGGACTCGGAAATCATACGTAAGACCACGGTGCGAGGTAAGAAGCTTCAACACAGATATTGCTAGATCTTCCAGCAACGGTGCGTCATGCTTTAGGCACTCGGCCTCAATTCTCTAGGATGGGAATTAGAATCCAGAGAGTGAGCAATCAGTGCATGCCAAGACTACTGACTTCAATATCAATGGCATCTTCGATTTTGGCAGCTTTTCCAAATATGTAAATCCACTGACAAAAATTGGCAAATTGCCACATGTTGCGAAGCTGAAGTAAAGTGATGGATTGATTCGTGCAATCAGCCACGGTCGGGACATGGCTGTCCATGGTTGGAACGGACCGCTTGCAAAAAGACGATAGTAGGTTAGGAAAGCCGCAGGCTTAAGGCTTTGTGAAAGAGGGAAGGCACGTCATTGTTGATGAGTGAAATCGCAAGAAATTCGCATTCGGGCTTGATTATGGTGGAGGCCAAGTCGATTCATGTAAGAAGAGTTAGCCGTTGACCCAACTAAATGTCTTTCACACTTTGACGTGATTGGTTGGGCTGCTGGTTGGTTGTTTTAACATGGCTTTGGCTTCCAAGCCACCAGCTCACGCTATCCATCCACCTAGAAGAGGGCTCCTGTGGCTGAGGTCAAGCGGATGGCGCGGTGTGAACGCGTATATATGCCACGAGCCTGCATAACGAACATTCCTGCGTCGCGCTTCATCACGTATACCACGCAGCTACGAAGTACCAGCAGAATGAAATCTCTACAGGTGTAGACCCACTTTGGCGTCTCATCCAGCCAATCCGGCCGCCGTCAGGCCCGCCATCCATTTTTATACGTATTATTCCCCGGATACAAAGAGGTCTGCTTGAATAAGATCGCGCCAGGGCAAAGCCGCCACGATATGAGCAGGTGCGCGGGCATGTATGATGAAACTCCTGTCCGACTGAATGCCACATTTTCGAGGCTTCCAGTCGTCAAATCACATATTGAGAAAAAACTCTAAATTTCTCGGTATAGCGTCATGGCCATCCAAGCTATCGGCCTTGAAGCCTTGACACCATAACAATCTGTAACGGTGGTGAACCAATAGGATTGCAAATTTTCAATGGGCTGACTTTAGGTGGACCTCTTTGTGGATCCAAGTCGTGGAGCACCAAGCGTTCACCTCGGGGCCTCAACCCTACAGCGCACAGCTTTCATAAGGTGGGATGGTTGGTTGATTCCTCTAGAAAATATTTACATGTGTCCAACCCCGTTTCTCTACGATCCAATCCCCTGCGTAGCGCAATCACGTTACCTGCCTCACGTACCCTGGCTGGTGCCCAAGGGGCAGGATCCTCATTCGTGTCCAGGAGTATTACCCATAAAAAACTGGGTAGCAGGGCCTGGCGGCGGCCGGACTGAGGAGGTCATCTGTACAAAACGAAATTTCGTTCTATGTAATGGGACCTACGAAAGAGAGCTTTTATCGGGCATACTCATTTGTCTATTGGGCATAGTTACTCATATGTCTATGGAGCATAGCTACCCAAATACCTCAATTGTGGCTAGGCCGGGCTAGGAGGGGCTCGCTGCCATATTTTGAAGTTTGAACTAAGTAGGAGATCACAGGCGTTATTTGCACACACAAATTGCCCACTTGCTTATAATGTCACTTACTCCCACAATTTTTAGCCCAGGAGAACGTCGTTTTCAGCGCTATCGCAAGATAAATGGAGTTGTTTTTCTCTTATTCTCCCCTCTGATGGCAGGTTATCTGTGACTTTCCGATAAAAATGCGCGCGGGTAGGCGTGCGTGTGCAACTGACGCTTGCTATCTGCACAAATATAGTGGCGTGCCCCTCCTAGCTCGTGGTATGCTCTATAATACTGTGCATAACGGAAATGAAAGAGAGCAACGTCCGTTGGTCCGAGCCAGCGACCGAGACGAACATCGCGTCAAGTCCGGACGCCGTCTTTGGCGAAGAATAAATAGATCGAGGAAAGCCTCCGCGTCAAGCATGGGCGTCTACCGGGAATAGGATAGGCAGAGAGCCCTCATCCTCGCCTGCTACTACCGGACACGCAGACCCAGAGACGATCTTGCGAGTGGACGCTTGGGTGCTGAAGGGACAGTACCCTCTCCTTCCGGACGTATGCCGTCATCCGGGGGCGGGCCGTCCAATCGGGCAAAGGGGCGAATGTGGTGAACCCGGCGTGACTCTTTGTTCTTCTGCAGAAGAGATCGCAGAAGGCCCCGGGTTCCTGAATCAATACGAGATCCGTACCATGATCGAAGGCGACCTCTACTGTAGTGTCGAGGGCCGAGTCAGTCTCACCAACGTTGGCCAGGAAAATGCGGAGGCCGGCGGCCGACTGCACAAGACAACCCCAGCCTCGGACCATTGGACCTCCAACAGGGGGGAGCGGGGGGGTCGGGCTTAGTTTTAGTTCACCAATGTAAGAGACTTGAGCCGGCGACGTGCCCGAAGGCGCCCCTTGCGCGACCCGCGAGCCTACTACCCCGCCGTCTGCCTTTGCGAGGGCGAACAAGGGCCCCATTCTGAATCTCGGGGCGAGGTGGGCAGTTCGGAAAGCCGAATTGAGCGATGCCTCACAGTCAAGGCACCGGGGAAGGGGTGGCACACGGCCCGGCGTGGGCATCGGCGGCGTACTGGCCGTGTCGAGGTGAACGGATACAGGAATCGACGTTCTGGAAGCCATGGAAACCCGAACAGGCCGAAAGACTAGGCCGGTGATCGGTTGAGCGGAACCAGCCTGACCAGGGTAAGAATCGGACAGTGGCTGGGACACGGTTAGCGGCGGTCGGCGGCGGTCACTGCCACCACAAGCCAGAGGAAGCCCTTCCGCCCAAGAGAGTTTTCTGACCGTCTTATCCACGAGAGGGAATATATTAACGAAACGTCGATACCGACTGAGGTCAGCTCTCGGCGGAACTCGTCCGCAGACAGCCCCTCACGTTGGCCGTTGGCATTGTACCCGAACTTGGCAACCGAATCAAGGAGCCATCGTCAGGTGCTTTTCAAGGAGTTGATCTGCGACGCAGCAGGACACAGCACGAGGCGGCAAAAAGGTCGGAGGCGTGGGTACGGACGAAGAGGACATCGAGGACGGCGAAGGCGGCTGCGTGTGAGAACGAGACGGAGCCACAGTTGGAGATGGCGGCGGAGAAGCCGTCATAGTCAGCTGGAGTCAGCCAGACGACATCGTGGCCGCGGACGACAAGCGCCTGGGCCACGGCCCGCAACGGATAGGCACAGACGACGGGAAAGTACGTACGAGTGCTGCAGGAGCTTCATTAGATACAGGAGTGAGGCTGTCGCCAGAGCGTCTCGGCAGCGACTTGAGCCCAGTTTTTGGTGTTCGTGGTCCATGAATGGGTGTCGCAATTCAATCGCCTCCTCCCGGATCAACCAAGTCACTGACATTCGGCCAGGAATGGCAAGTAAGGCGGCGCGGCAACGGAAGGAGGGATCAGGGCCAACCAGGGGTTAGCGACGGACTAACCAACACTTGGCACGAAGGATCGACTCATCAAACACAAATTCCGTATGTCGTCTGACCACACTGGCCAGCTTTTACATCGCCGAATCCTCGCCGTTTTGGACCTCAGCTCATCTCCCGTCCGTGCTGCGAGGGGGGAAACACTCCAAAGCAAAAGGTGGACGGCCGCCTAAGTCTGCTAATCAGTTAACTAGTCTATCTGCGCCTCGGAGCCGCTCGCCATGCCGCATGCGGCTTGGCCGTATGGGTGGTTGTTCGCTCGGCCTCTTGTCAGGCCAGCTGCTGGAATACCATAGCAGACACAACAAAAGGTTGATTTCAGCATGGCAGACGCCGTTTCGGCACCTGTTCACTTGGTCGTGGGGTCGTGGTAGGGTGCTGCAGCGCGGCCCTCCCTCTATCGCCCTCTCTTAGAAGCTGCCGAAGCTGCTCGGAGCACTTCAAATGGATCCCGCAAGATGGCGTCGCATGGCGTCTCGGTAACGACAAGCCCGACATGCTTTCAGGCGACCCCGGAGCCTAAAGAAATCCGGGCCATCGTGATCTTGTATCCGGCCACTTGCTTGGACCACGGCGTATGGTCTAACCCAGCGCACTCCTCCACATACCACGCACAGCCGCTAGAGAAATAAAACACGGCCAGACGATCCCGATCGCTCACCCGGGCGCAGTGCCTCCCATCCCGTCGAGCAGACGACAGCCTTCAATCCGGACAGGGTGGGACGCACCTGTCTGCGGATCCGATGCAGTGCTCAAGCCCATACCGACCTCCTGCCTTGTGGGGGGGGGGAGGGCTAGCTGTGACGTGAACGAGCGGTAGAAGCATACAAAGAAGGATGCGTCCCGGGGCGCACCGTATGTAATTACCACCCCTGGCGGGGTCCTGTCCAATTCATGTGTTGGTTGTCGCCATTCGGAGATGATCTGAAGCTCGAGGCCATCGCGACATCATATAGCATCTCGGAGCAAGGCTTTACAAGACTCCATCGCCTGAAACAGTAACGCACCCCCTGGAAAGCGAAAGACGGAGCAGCGACGGTACGTGCCCGAAGATGGGACCGGAGGAAGACGGGCCCGGGCCGCCGCTGGCCAGTACCGGTTCCGAAGTGCAGTCGGCGCTCTCAGCGGCCAGCAGTAGCAGCGACGACAGCACGATAACGCCCATGGTAGACGAAAAACCGTGCGAATCAACAGCCGGCCGAACCGTCTTTCGCAATACCCTCACGGGAGAGGGCGAAGAGTTCTTCATCGAGACTCGCCGGAGCAGCGGCGCAGGCCGCCGAGGCAGCGTGGCGGAGAACACCAGCACACCAACCTTTGCGCCAGACGGCCGGCGCATCATCACCGAAAGCGAGTGCTACGACGCCCTGGGCTATATGTGGCCGGCATGGAAGAAGTGGATGCTGCTGTCGTCCATCTTTGCCGTCCAGGTTTCGATGAACTTCAACACCAGCGTCTTCCCGAGCGCCGTCAAGCCGCTTAGCGATCACTTCGGGGTCAGCGAGCAGGCTGCTCGCGTTGGCCAGTGCGTCTTCCTCGTTCTCTACGCCTTCGGCTGCGAGCTATGGGCGCCGTGGAGCGAGGAGTTTGGCCGCTGGCCCATCTTGCAGTACGTCCCGTGGCATACGAACTAGCTGATCTTGTCGAGGGAGACGTGCTAACACGAGCGGATGCCTCATCGTCCGGCACGTAGAGCTTCTTTGCTCCTCGTCAACATCTGGCAGGTGCTCGGGGCTCTCGCTCCAAACTACGGCAGCGTCCTCGCGGCGCGCGCTCTGGTCGGTCTCTCCGCTTCAGCATCGGGCCCTGGCCCTCTACTTCTTCCAAGGAGGATCGCGTTTCTAATCAGGTGCATGATTGACAGGGCGGTATCAGTTCTGCTGGTGGCAGCGTCACGCTTGGTATGGTTGCCGACCTCTACCAACCGGAGGAGCAAGACTGGGCCGTGGCCTTTGTCGTCCTTTCTTCCGTCATCGGCACGTCGATTGGCCCCATTGTCGGCATGCCTATTCGCAAGTTCCTGCCCTGGAATTGGAACTTCTGGATCCAGCTCATCTTCGGTGCTGCCGTTCAAGTCATCCAATTGTTCATGCCAGAAAGCCGAAGCACCATCCTGATGGACCGCGAGGCGAAGCGGCGACGCCAGTCCGGCGAGGACCCCGACATCTGGGGGCCTAATGAGGTCAGAACGCCGCGGATTTCATGGAGTGAAGTCAAGGAGACATGGATACGACCCTTTGAGATGTTTTTCCGCGAGCCCATCGTCTTGTCCTGCTCACTCCTCTCCGGCTTCTCCGACGCCCTGATCTTCACCTTCCAAGAGGGCTTCACGCCCGTCTTCCAGCAGTGGGGCTTCAGGACGCTGGCCCTCGGCTGGGCCTTCATCCCCATCATCATCGGCTACTTCCTGGCCTACTTCAGCTACTTTCCGTTTTTCATCCGCGACAGCAGGGTGATCAGGGCTAAGGGCCCCGACGCCCTGACGCCGGAGCACCGGCTCAAGTGGCTGCTCTTCCTGGCGCCGCTTGAGACGATTGGCCTGTTTGGGTTTGCGTGGACGTCGCTCGGCCCGCCGGAGGTGCACTGGATCGCACCCATGATATTTTCGGCCCTGATTGCGATTGCCAACTACGCCATCTACATGTCGACGGTCAGCTACATGCTTGCCGCGTACGGGCCCTACTCGGCCAGCGCAACGGGAGGCAACGGCTTTGCGCGAGACCTGCTGGCCGGCATCGCCGCCATGTACGCGGCGCCCCTGTACAGCAACGTCGGGCCGCCAGACAGGCGACTGGAATACGCCAGTACCATCCTGGCCTGCCTGGCGGCGGTGGTGACGGCGCCCGTCTACCTGATCTACTGGAAGGGGCCTTGGCTGCGCGAAAACTCCAAGTTTGCTCAGTCGCTGGCGGCAGATCGCAAGACCAAATCGCATAGCCGCGCGTCATCGCGCTTGGAGGGAGCGACGGCGTCGGCGTCGCAATCGATGAGCAGACAGAATAGCGTGGCATAGGCAAGGCGCGTTACGGGATAGAGCCAAAAAAAAGTGTCAGGCCAGTTTTATGCGAGGAAATCTTCTTGGCCCTGTTTCTGTGGTCGGACGACGTTGCACACAACCAAGCTCTGCAGGCAGAGCCGCTTCCGACAACGCCCGCAAGTATCGACCGGCGCGATTGCAAGGACTCTCACCGTCAATCGAAGCAGTCGATGCTGAGTTGTCGCCGGAGGGGGTTTTAAAAGTTGGTCAAGGTGCGTTGGGGGCGCTGCCAAAATTGCGATGGGATCGCGGGCAGTCGGTTCATTGCGGCGTCGATGCTTTTTTTATGATAATGCGTGCATAGTAGTTCACGGCATCAACTACATAGTGCCCCGGGCCCCCCTCTCGCCAAAAAAAAAAACTCTCAAAGGAAAATCCGAAGCCATCGTGAAGTCCCGGAAAGGAAACAGCGAGCCCATCGGGCGACGAACCGGGGAAGCCGGTGCCGTAGCCAAGGCAGCGTCATGGAGCGCGGTACGAGTTTCCCATCTGTGGCCCGGAGGAACAAACCCTGCCTGCTTCGCCCCTGTGAGGGCGGCCAGTCAAAACCATCTGCCGCGATGGATTTGATGTCGAGACCTGGTTCTTCCAGTCGGTCTACCAGAGCAGCAGGGAGACGCGGGCTTTGAGGCCTGATCCTCGGTGCCTGCCCCCATGCCAAAAGACGGTGAGTGCATGTCGAAGATGCTCGGGGCCCGTCTCGAGCTTCGCTGCCCTGCCCCAATTGGGCCCCGTCTCGCGGCAAGTCTTGAGCTGGGGACGATATGGTGGGGGGGGCCTTGGTCAAAATTCTCCACGCTCACAGGGCAAGCGGCTGGGCCACGGTGCTCGACACGGTTGCTCGGATCGACAATGAGACTTTTCCCCTCCCCTCCTCATCTCTCCTAATGCTTTAAACTTCTGCCGACTTGTATCAGCCCCAACATGCGCCATGCCACGTTGTCAATGTCCCGAAACCCCATTCAACGCTCATCGACCACCCCCGCCCATCCCCCTGGACTACGCGTCCGCCTCGATTGTGAGCAGTGTCTGGCCGGCATCGACCAGCCCACCCTCCCTGGCCACGAGGCTGGTACATCTGCCGCCGACGGGGCTGCGTATCTCAATCTCCATCTTGCTGGACTCTATCAACATCTGCGAATACTGCTTGTTAGCTCTTGATACCCGGGAGTGTATGCTTGCCAAGCGGCACAGCGCTGGATCGACCCACCAAGATATCGCCCTTCTCCACAATGCTGTTTTCCCGTACGGCGAAGTTATAGCACCGTCCCGGCATCATCGCCCTGACTTTCTCGCCTGTGGCATTCATGGCAAACTTGGCGTCGACAATGTCCTCCATGACTTTTGGCTGGTAAGGCCGCACAAGCTCCTCAAGGAATGGGGCGTTTGCAATCGATTTTTCTCGGTGCGCCGCCGTCGCCGCGATGGACTCCTTGTTTGACTCGATCCATGCCTCATACTCTGCGAGGTCCAACTCCCCCTGGCTGACCTTGATGAGCTGCGAGGCCGGGACGGCGTCCAGCTCCGACTCCTTGACGGTATAGAAGGTGATTCGGTCGAACGGGCGGAACATCCAAGGCTCGGCGTTCCGTCCGGCATTCCTCGTGGTCTCCCGCTCGGCGTCGCCCGTCCAAACCGACGTGTGGTCCCAAATGTCGACTGTGCGCCCCACGAGCTGATAGCCTCCTGGAGAGTCCGTGGCGTAGATGCACATATATTGGCCGCCGATCCCGACGGATCGGTGGGGGGTGAAGGAGCGCGAGGGATTGTATTTGGTGCCGAACAAACGATGCCGCGGATCCAGCGGAACCGCACAGGGCGAGCCGAGAAACACGTCGCCGAGGCCTAGCACAAGGAAGGTCGCCTCGTACAAGAGACTGGATATGTCGTCCAGTCCGTTCAGCTGCTCCAAAAAGGCCACATTGCTAGGCAGCCACGGCGCCTCGGACCGAATGCTGGCTGCATAGCGCTCGACGGCTGCTCGGCTGATGGAGTCGTCAAATGCGAGGGGCAGGTGGAAAATCCGCGATGAGATCCGGGAGGGTACGGCGTGCGAGGCAATGTGGCGGGACAGGCGAGCGAGAACTGTCTCGGAGGACAGGCTGCTGTCGTAGGCCAGGTGGACTGTGCGAACACCAGGCGTTAGTTCGCCGACGCCCTCAATGGGCGTGTTGGCGTGGTTCTGGCGCAAGGCTTGGATCTTGAAGCTTTGGCCAAGGTCGAACACTTGGCGCTCCCCGAACTCGAGTAACAGGGCGCCGTCTCCCGCCTGGCGTGCCACGATCCGTCCACCGCTGTCACATGGAATGGATCCCACAATAGCCGGCCCAAGGCTGACAGCGCCGGAGCTCGTAGGAAGGACATCTTCCAGTGTTGGTATGCTGGTGAGGTCTTGGATTGAGTCGCTTGTTTTCCTGTCAAGCCGCGCCGCTTGCTCTGCGGTCATGGCGCGTAGCCGTATCGTATCTCCCGGCCGAGCCTGACCCAGCTTCCACATCTCCGACGAAGCGACAACACAAAAGACCACGAATCCGCCAAGGCTTGGTCCATCGCACGTCAGGACGACGGCTTCGTCTCCGGTGAAGCTGACACTGCCAATCGAATAGGGACTGTCGTGAATGTTGGACGGATGCAGGCCGGCCTCCCCTCCTGTTTGGCGCGCCCACTGCGGCCGGGGGCCCGTCAAGCGGACGCCTAGTCTGTTGCTGTTGTGATGGACGCGCCACTCGCCGGCGAAAAGCGTCTGCAGACCGTCATCCGTGAAGTAGTCCGGGGCACCGTGGGGGCCAGGCACCACTCCGATCGTCCAGCATGCGTTGGGCTGGCCAGGTATTGCTATCTCCGGGCACGTGGGCAAGACACCAGCCATCTCTCTGGGAGACGAATCGGCGGCGATGGCGATGACGTCGCCCGCCTG
>KB853406.1:54309-67580 GCA_000372705.1 Cerataphis brasiliensis yeast-like symbiont
TTTGACTCAACTAGAAGCCACAATGGGACGAATAGGGCGTCACAATACTGTCAACCCGGCCTCATTTTGCCGGTGGCATGTATGCCTCAGGGCGCGGGGCTAGTAGAGCCCGCCACCTTAATTGAGTGGATTATTTAGTTGACGTCGTGCGCGATCCGTGTTTGCCCGCCACCTTTAAAGGTCAAAAAAAAAAGCCACGGAACTAAAATGGGCTACCTAATCACGTGATATATTTTGCAAACTCGCTTACACACGATACGTACTTCTGCCATTAGGGCCTCGGAGCCCACTGATTGATCTTGGCTTGAAAAAAATCGTCACTTGTTCAAACTTCACGACCTGCGCCCAATTTCGACGCCGCCTGACGATTGAGGTGAGCTCAAGATATGCCCAACACAATTCATAGCCATGTCTGTCGAGCTGAAATTAACTTGGCTCTTGATAAGGTCCGAGTCTCCTCCGCAATGGCTTCGCGACCTACCGTCTCCATTATCGGCAAAGATGGTGCTCCCACAGGAGCCACCCATCCTATCCCCGCCGTATTCACCTGCCCTATACGACCAGATATCGTTCGGCAGGTGCACACTGGCATGGCAAAGAACAGGCGCCAGCCATACGCTGTGAGCGAGAAGGCCGGTCACCAGACCTCTGCCGAGTCGTGGGGGACGGGTAAGCAAGGATAGTTTCCAACTGAATGGAATGGTGCTAGGATTTCCAGCAAGAGATGACAGGCTTGACCTGTTCCTCCTGCTAGACTCTGGGCAGCCGTAATTCAGAAACTATTTGAGAACGCGATGCTAACTACGAGAAACACAAGGTCGTGCCGTTGCCCGTATTCCCCGTGTTTCTGGCGGCGGTACCCACAGGGCTGGCCAGGCCGCTTTCGGCAACATGTGCCGCTCTGGTCGAATGTTCGCTCCCACAAAGATTTGGCGCAAGTGGCATATTAAGATCAACCAGGGCCAGAAGTAAGTATCCCCCGATTATCTCGTCGAGAATGAGCGAGACTGACATGAGCTTCAGGCGATATGCGACCTGCTCTGCTCTGGCTGCCTCGGCCGTTGCTCCATTGTTGATGGCCCGTGGCCACCAGATCATGAGCATCCCCGAGGTTCCTCTTGTCGTCGACTCTTCTTTGTTCGAAGCTGGTGCCATGGCTCGCACTGCCTCTTCCCTGGCTCTCCTCAAGGCTGTTGGTGCCGGTGCCGATGTGGACAAGGTCAGGGGCTCTAAGAAGCTCCGCGCCGGCAAGGGCAAACTCCGCGGCCGTCGAAATCGTCAGCGCCGTGGTCCACTTATCGTTTACTCTCCGGAGGTTGACGGTAAAGAGCTGGTGAAAGGCTTCCGTAACATCCCCGGCGTCGAGACTTGCCCTGTGACCGCCTTGAACTTGCTCCTGCTTGCTCCTGGTGGCCACCTAGGCCGCTTCATCGTCTGGACTTCAGCTGCTTTCAAGGCTCTTGATGAAATCTATGGCTCTACCACCGAGCCTTCCGCTCACAAGCGCGACTTCCTCCTGCCTTCCAGTGTCGTCTCTCAAGCCGACCTCACTCGTCTGATTAACAGCTCTGAGATTCAGAGCTCTCTCCAGGCCCCCAAGGGCGAAGCTACCACCCGACGATCCGCCGTGCTGAAGAAAAACCCGCTTCGCAACAGACAGGTCATGCTACGTCTGAACCCGTATGCCTCAGTGTTCAGAAAGGAGGCCTCCAAGAAAGCATAGACTAGTCTTGCTGGGTGTGCAGCTGGGTGACGGTAATCCTTACTTTCTTCGGTTCAGTCTGGAGATGGCGTCATGGCATGAGAAAGGTCGGACTTCTATATGAGAAAATGATATTTGACCGTCAAGCCAATAGTCTGTCCCGTATGCGTGCCTACATGAACCCTGGATTGAATAAATAAAAGAGTCTTCGACTGTTGCCACGGGAAATCTTGCGAAAACCAGTCAATTCAAGATCTCCTAGACATAATTAGCTCGCCGATGTTACTGATGTTGGACGTCATATATAGCAAAAAAAACCTAGCCATCTCATTAGATGAATTTAGCTGCCATTATGTGAACATTTAGAATGGGAAGCTTCTGCACAGCTTCGTTATTCACAAAGGTAACAAGAAAGCCACCAGACGGTGGGCAAGTAGGACGGCTGAGGCATGTCAAATGCAAAAAAGGTTTGTCCTTTACCTGGCTGTGCGGTTGGTAGTGCGATCCGCTGTGGCAACAAGGCTCACCGGTCAGGAGACATCTGTCGATCTCCAGTCGTAGATGTTATTAATGTGCGTATGACTGCTCATATTCACGTCTGGCGATGCGTAAGAAGCGGAAGGCCCAGCTGGTATAGGGCCGTGGCTCTGCAATCGTCTTGTTCGAATCGGCGTTTCGCCTCCAAGATTGAGCTCCTTTGCCAAAGCCGATTGTCGGCACAACGTGGCGGAACTTTAGCTATGTTTCTAGCGGTCATTACCCAGTCATGCATCTCGTTGACGTATCGGGAGTCCCCGCCTGGGGACAGAGTATGAAGTGTCTCGCCCGTGGCCTCGTACAAGTCTTGGCTCCATCTCTCCATCTCGGTGACCGAAGGCAGCTTGATGTTATTAGACCAGACGGCGGAAAGAACAGCGACTTGGACCTCTACGAGAGGCCAGGGGATAGATTTGATGAGCAGTGATAGGAAGGCCAGCGTTGGGTGCTGAATGTAGAATAAATGCCTATACAAGCCATGGACACCGCAACCGTTGGTAACAAGAGCGGGATGGAGCTCTGGCAAGAAGGGAAAGCCGAAGAGATAGCCGGTGCAGAAGACAATACAATCAACTTCAGTTTCAACACGGCCATCTTTAAAGCGAACACCGCGCCGATGAACGAGGAATTCATCAATCTCCGGCGCTTCCTCACAGCCAATGTGGGCAAGTGTCTCGGGTGGCACGGCAGTTCTCACGGAAAGCAGCGTCTTAGCCTGGGACACCTTATTGATCTGGAAAGCAATGTCTAAGCCCGATGGTCCGGCCCCCACCAGGATGACTTTTTTTCCGAGGAACTTGTCTGCAGCACGATACTGCTTGGAGTGGGAGAGGACGGTGGGGTGTGCTTGATGGAAAGCGGCCATGTTTTTTATGTCGGGGATGAATGGTACCGAATAGTGCCCGTTAGCGACGACAATGGCATCAAAGACAGTATCGATGAGCGAGCCATCCGAGATAGACTGCGCCTGAAGCCTCCACCTGTCCCGACCGCAATCCCGCAAGAGCGAGACGTGGGTTACGCGGAAGCCGAAAAAGATACGCTCCCGGACGTCCCGAGCATACTCGACAAGGTATGTGTGGATGTCTTGGCGACTTGGGAATAGCCAAGAAGAATCCGGAAAGCTTTGGTCTGAGAAGCTCATGACATTTTTGGTGATGTTTGCGTGGAGCTTTTTATACATGGCGGATGGAAAGACGGGGCTCCCGTGGGACGTAGACCAGACGGGAGGATCGGGGGGCAAGAAAGGATCCTTCTGCGGCACGGGATACGGCCCGGGCACGGCTTCGGTATAGTTCCAGACGCCGCCGACCTCGTTTTGTTGCTCGAAGACGACGATGCGATCAAAGGTTGCCTGTGCTTGAAGATACCTGGCAGCGGCAAGGCCACTGGGCCCGGCTCCGATGATGGCAATGTGCTTCACGTTGAAGCTTTCGGAAGAGATGGGGCTCATCTTGACGCGGTAGACGTATACCAACAAGTAGAAGGAACAGTTTCATAGACCGGCCAAGAGGGCGCCTGGCGCCGGGCTTTTTCCCCGGTCGTTGGCGAGATCGGCGGTCACGCCCGCGCATGAGCAGCAAACTCAATCGGCTTCCGTTTCAATTTCGTCAGCTGCCTCGCGTGAACGTGGCCGAATATCATAGCCGCGTTGACATACGAGTCCGGGAATCCTGCGGCAAGAAGCGGCTAAAGGTGCGATGTATTGCCTTGCCTGCCAATCATTAGTTGCAAGGAGACTATTGATATGGAAACTAGCAATTCAGTTGGATAAAGAACCGTACTCTAGGGAGGGTGGTTAAAGGGATCAAACCCGAAGAATCGAATCTGAACCCTGAACCCTTCGCCCTTGCAGAATTGTTCGGCCAGTCCCAATCGGTCAAACGCGCCAGACGTTAGCTTAACTGTATACGGCTAAGGTCGACGTTGCCGGCCTCTTAACACAAGTTGCCCAAAGCTTAAGTCTCACCCGCCGCGAACTGGGCTGCCCCGTTGCAGCTCACTCCGGGTCATGGGGTGTTTGGCGAATACCATGAGCGTCTCAACCGCCAAGACGCGCCATCAGAATGCTCTTGCAGCTCGAGGAAAGAAGGGATTCTCTCCTTGTGCCGCCGCACACGCCTGGCTGCTGGGCACGGATAAGGGGGCCGTGCAATTCGCCAAGTGGTGCCGGGAAACGCAGTTCTACCTGAGAACGTGTCCCTGGCGCCCCCATCCGAGCTAGACAGCTCGCTTCCCTCTCTCTCTTGTCGTCTTTTTTGCCTTTGTTCGGGTTTGTTTTATCTGTTTATGCTGCTCCATTTCCCTTGACGCGTTCCTGCCTTCTTTCTGTACTCTGACCGTTTCGTTTTTTGAGTTTCCTCTCACATAGAGGTTGGGGGTTGGCGGAGAAGCCCGCTATGGGCGCCTCATCACACAATGACGGCAACGGGACACGTTCCTAATGCCCTTTGATCAGACGCCTAGGCAACAAGAGAAGGAAATCTGGGCGCGAGGCGCACTCGATTCATCATCGTATGGGCTACGAAGTAAGCGTAGGCCGGATACCGCGGATGGGACGAAGAGGACGTCACAACACTGTGAGCCCGGTCCCACCGGTGGCATGCCTCTGGGCTGGGCTAGCAACTACCCGCCACCTTCAAAGTTCAAACAACCAAGCAGTCAGCTGGGCCAGCTTTTCTGATCCTTGATGGGCACGAGAGTCCACCGACGGATGACTTCATGTAGAAATGTTACACTAACATTCTACTCTTTTCCCTGCCATCCCTTTGCTATTTCCTGTCTGTGGCCCGTGAACATGTCAGAGCCCCTGATGAGTCGGTTTATCTTGTCCAAGCCGTCAACGCCGGCTACGTCCATAATTGGGAGGATTTGGGCTCCCCGGGTAATCAGGATACCACCAAGCCGCGATACAGATCACAGTAAGTCCAGCAAACTGTGCGGCGGCTAGGGCAATAGAAACCCATTGATTGGACTTACAGGCTTTTTGGCAAAGTTGGATGAACAGAGGGCCCAACTTGCGGCGAGCCAACTGCGCATACAGAAGTCGAAGCATAAAATAATCCACCAGCAGCCACAGAAGAGAAGGAAGATGCTGCAAGGTCCCAATGGACGATTCATACAAATTGGCTAGACCATTGAGCTAGAATATATGAAAAATAGTCATCTGTATTTCGTACGCTGTGATGGTTTCCCCGCTACTCTACGCAACGACTAATCAAAGAAGCTGACTCAGATGACTCATAGAAATTTGTCTGCGCAGTCACGCGCCAGCAAACATCCATCCAAACCGTCATCACATTCTGTCAATCCGCCGCTGGCCTTTTTTTCCCACTTGTCACTACGTGCCGCCATTGTACACTACTTTGGCTACCTCTACGCCTCGTCGTATTGCCTTGTCTCGCGCCTTTACTCACGTTGACGAAAGTAGCAGCGGCCTTTTGAAACGGGGCCTTTTGCGACGGCCATGGTAGATGAAAGCGTGCCTCAGCCCCGTCGTCCAAACGAAGCGAGAACACAAACCACAAACGACGCATCGACACGAGGACGCGGCGGAAGATGCGGGCGTGGCGGGCGTGGCGGGCACGGAAGGCGCGGTGGCAAGACGAGCAACAGGCCGCTCAACCCAGCAGCCTGTGACGTGGCCGAAGCCGCCGCCAGGGCACACAACCTGCTGACGCCGTCATCCGAGAGACTGGGAGCCGACGACGATGGCGACATCTGCTTCATCTGCGCCAACACAATCTCCTATCATTCTATCGCCCCCTGCAACCACACTACCTGCCATATATGTGGATTGCGCATGAGAGCCCTCTACAAAAACACCGATTGCGCTCATTGCAGGGTAACCCACCTCCTTCTCCGTTCTCGACGATTCGATCTTGCCTAATCTCACTATTCTGCTACTGCTAGACCCCAGCTCCCTTCGTCATCTTCACGGGAAATACCGAGAAGCGCTTCGAGCAGCACGTTGACACTGACATTACTTCAGCTGACGCCAATATCGGCATCAAATACACCAGTGAGGACATTGTCGGCGACACAGTTCTGCTCCTGCGCTACAACTGTCCACATTCAGCCTGCGACTTTGCCGGTCTCGGCTGGCCAGACCTCCATCGCCATGTCAAGGCTACCCACAACAAACGCATGTGCGATCTCTGTACCCGCAATAAAAAGCTTTTCACTCATGAACATGAGCTCTTTACGGATCGAGAGTTGGACAGGCACACCCGCCGTGGGGACGACAAGCCCGGTGCTGCTGACCAAACAGGCTTCAAAGGCCACCCTCTGTGCGAGTTCTGCCGCGAACACTACTACGACGATGATAAGCTTTTCGAACATTGCCGAGAGAAGCACGAACGGTGCTTTATATGTGACCGAATGGATTCGCGAAGTCCACATTATTTCAGGGACTATAACGCACTGGAGCAACATTTCAAGTCGGACCACCATCCATGCCTTGACAAAGGATGCTTAGAGACTAAGTTTGTCGTTTTTGAGTCGGAGATGGACTTGCAGGCTCATCAACTGAGCGATCACGCGGCCAAGACGGTCGGAAGGGATGCTCGCTTGGTGAACATTTCATCTTTCGACCTAAGACCGTCATATGGGCAGGAGAGAAGGGAGCTTTACCCTCGGAGCCAGAGAGGCGGCGAGGGCAGGAGCCGAGGCCGTGGTCGCGGCAGAGACCCCAATATACAACATCATCCGCCTGCCCCGATCCAGCCCTTAGGTCGAGATGAGCGGGCTTTCCAGCGCCAAATCGCCATTCATTTGGCCCAACCTGTATCAGGCCGCACATTTGGGGGACAACTGACGACACCCGGTTCCTCGACGTCCCACCAAGGCCTTTGTCCGTCCATCACGCCACGAAACACGAGCTCTGAAAGCGCAGCCAATCTCACTCCGGACAGTACGCTCAGCATCACCGACATGTCTACCATGTCGCCTGATGAACGAGCTCGACTCGTCCGTCATAACTCTGTCGTCGAACGCGCGTCCAATCTCCTGGCCAACGATACCAAAAAGCTCACCGCGTTTCGAGATAATGTTTCGTCCTACCAGAAAGACGTATTATCGGCACCGCAACTGATTGACACCTTCTTCACCCTTTTTGCCGACGTAGCGCCAAACGCCCTTGGCACTTTGGTACGTGAAGTGGCCGACCTGTTCGAGAATAAGGTCAAGTCAGACAATTTGCGTGCGGCATGGCAGGACTGGCGCGCCATAAATGAGGACTACCCGAGCTTGCCGGGCCTCAGCGGTATGCGCGGGCTCACTTCGAGCTCGAGCGGATGGGCTCAAGCCGCGGCCTCGAGTCCGGCTGTTCCAGCCGCAGCGCCGTTGCAGCAACACTCGACAAGAGTTCTCAAGCTCAAGAACAGCACGAGGCTGGGCGGCCCGGCAAGCAGCGCGGCACGTGGGAAGTCTATGGCCTCGACCGAGCCACCAGACAGCCGACTTCTCGCCGACTCCGCTTTCCCAACTCTTCCCGTGGCTCGTGGCACAAACGAGCCTTCTCTTTTGCCTGGCTCCGGCTCAGACCCCGGCCCCAGTTCTCGCCAATCCTGGGTCGGCTCACGCTCTGTGACAGGCGCCATCTCATCCGGTGGCCGCGGAGGGGGAGCCGGCAGAGGCGTCGAAGAGGCTTTTCCTGCCCTTCCCGCCGCACCAAAGCCCATGTCAACCATCTTCGGCTATGGCTCCGGTCGTGCAGTGAGGAGAGACTATGCCCGGACCACCAACTCGGGTTTCCGGTGGGGCGCCGACACAGCCGACCCCGCCGCTTCCGAGCCTGCGACAGAGCAGGACGGTGTGGACGAGTCCGGCGACCCAGTCGCAAGAGGCGGCAAGGGCAAGAAAGGCAACAAGAAGGGCAAAAAGGTGCTAGTTCAGTGGGGATGACGCTCACGGACGAGGACGAGAGAACGTTGCAGAAATCATAAGCGAGAGCTCTTTCTATCAACCATGAGCCAACAGGCTCTAGCCCAGGCGGAAATGTCGCAATGACGAAGTCAACACAGAATCATCAACAGTGCGCGCTTGGTGAATCCGGAACGTGTACTTGCCTCCCTCCTCACTTCTTTTCTATTTGTGAAATCCTACAATTACGGGCCTGCTGGCTGATAGTACTCGCGAAACCTGTCCGTCTCTGCCCATTGAACACCGTACACGACGTTCCAGCATACCAGTAAAAGCATGGGGAATCGTGCCGTCCAGAAACTGAGGTAACCTTCGGGCAGCGACCCGACGGAACGTTTTAAAGACTCGGGCATGTCCTCATAGTGGTTGCGTTTGTTGCGTAGTGCCCGCAGTAGATCCAGCAACCGAGATCCCGTGTACTTGCGTTGCTTGCCGAGGGATTCGACGAAGTCGCGCGGCAGGAGACGCAGGAAATCTCCCCGGGTCACTTGCATCGCATGTCTTTCCAGTTCACCGAGGGCTGGCGATGGGGGATCCCGGCACTCCTTTTCAAAGTGGTCAGACATGTCGCAAAGGAACGCGAGTCTCTTCTTAGGCCCCCAGAAGAAGGGGTGCGACATGATTTCGCGAGCACTAGGGCGTTTCTTCGAATCCGCTTGGAGCATTGACGCGATCATGTCCTTGGCCTCGTGCGCGAAATCGCCAAGCGAATCCAACGGCCGGAGATTGTAGCTGCCATTGCGAATGTTGACCTCGCGCATGTACTTGTCGCCGCAGTCGAACGGATGGGAGCCGTTGGTGAGAACGTAGAAGAAGACGAGTCCGAGCGAGAAGATGTCAATGGCACGGGTCGCTCTCCTGCCGTGGAGCATCCCGCTGTCTCCGACTAGCACAGATCCAGAGCCACTATGGGTGCTGGTATCGCCAACGCCCATGTCCCGTGCATCGTCATCAAGTAAAAGCTCAGGTGCTCTCCACCCCGACGTGCCAGCCGCTCTGCCCGTTGTGGCTCCAAATGAGGATTGCCCCCCCTCGAGTTTCTTGCATAACCCAAAGTCGGAGACGAGCATGCGAGGCTTGCCGTCCTTGCCCATGTTGACCAGAATATTTTGAGGCTTGAGGTCTCTGTGGACGATCCGCAGGCCGTGGAGATGGCTTATCCCATTTGTGATCTGGTACAGCACTCCCGGTAAATCTGTCTTTCCAGCGTTGGCAAGATCATGAAAGGCCTGGGGCCGTTCCACAATATCCGCGAGAGACGCTGCGCATCTCTCTAGTGCAATATAGAGGAAGCCATCACGCATTTGTTGCGAGAAATATCGTATGACTAAACAATTGTCAGTGAGTCGAATTGGTCGGGGAAGAGCCAGGTAGAGCTAAAAGACCGACCATTGGGATGATCATCACTCTCTCGAAGCAGTCTTGTCTCTTGGGAGGCGATATCATAGAATTGGATGAGCATGCGCTTCACGGCAACGTCGCGTCCATCGAAGCGCCCCGCAAACACCAAGGTGCCGTTACTCCCAGTCCCAAGTTGCAATTCCGTGTTAACTTCGATATTACCCATTCTTATGATGGGCCCGGTCACGGCTTGCATGTCGTTTGCGACGGTCATGACATCAGGTTCAAGGCTTGGCCTCTCGCCGAGCTTCTTGGCATTATTGACAGCTTCCTCGACAGTAGTGTAGACGACTTCGTCCTCTCGAGATTGTGAACACTCACGCATCCGACCCTTGCGATGCTTTACGCCTCCTCGTCTTCCACGATGCGCCTTCTTTTTCTTTTCCGGTGTAGTGCCGTGCAAGATAAGCTCTGTCGAGTCATTAGGGACTCCCAATTCACTTTTAGACTCCGCGGCATCATGTTCGACCTGCATAGAAGGCGATGCAAGCTGCTTCACCGTAAAATCCTGCGAAGCGGCTTCCGCAAGGATCGGATCTTTGTAGTTTTTCCTCCTATTTCGCCTCGGGTTGTCGTCGCATGGAAGTTGTGAATATGAGCCACCTTCGCCCGTGGTATCAACGCGGGATCCTTTGTCTTTCTCCTCTACCTGAGCATCAGCTGCAAGGTAGACTAAAACGCTTCTTATGCTTCCGCTTGAGCGCCAGCGATGATAAGTTTTGCGAAGTTTTTTTTCGTTGTATAAAAGGGCCGCAAAAAAAAGCAGGAATAGAATCGGATTTTTAATCAAATCGATGACGCTGTTTGCGGCACTTTTGGGCAGCCCTTTGACTTTGTTGATGATTGTTAGCTCGTCGGATTTTCCGAGATTGGAACCGTTCTCAAGGTTCTCGTTGTCATCCGTAGCCATTCCTTGAGGTAAGGTCGGCGGTTGCAGAGACTCGCCACGAATCGTGTCAAGAGAATGTGTTCCCACCAGGGCTTTTGAGATATTTGCCTCATTCAAGCTGTTCAAAGTAGATGCCGCATCCCACCAGCCTGGATAGGTGGCTTGTGCCAAAGGAGCATCAATAATCAGTGGGTATTGGCGCCCGGAGAGGGCATACCAACTCCCGCTCTCTGTGCGATTAAGAAATACGCTATTGCTTCGCATGCGTGCAACGCTCTCATCCTGTGAAGGCATTATAGGCTGGGGTAACACGATCAGCTCGAGATTGTTTTCCCTGGCAGCGTTCCAGGGGCGGCAGACATCGAATACGCGGACAACGGGCGAGCAAAACTTGTGGCTGAATATAGGCGCCGCGCTTCCAGCCCGAGCATAGTCGAAAGCGTATATCTTGCCATCATGGCGGCTGGTAATGTAGCGGCTGTCGAGGGAAACATGATACTGCTGGAAGAGATCGTTATCGTAATTATTGGGACTCCATTCAGCGTACTTGAGGGTCACGATGGGCCGCCCATCTCGTCGTTGAATGCCGACTGTGTATTCGGTACGTCCGAGGGTGACGGTGCCCATCGAGCTGCATTCTTTGGCATCTTTGTCATAAAGAGTATTGGGCCGGAGGCAACTCTCAGCTTCGTTGACATGCGAACCGGTAGATCCGACCCACTTAACAACCCGGCCTGTGGCGGCATCGAGCGTAATCATAGTCGTCTTCTTGTCGCCGGTATAGACGACGGAAGGCTCTTCACCGGCATATGGGGCAAGCTCTTCAACCAGGCGCTTCATGGTGAAGCCGGTGGCGCGGGGACGAGCGTCGGGACTCGGGGCCCACACATATACACCACCATCCCGGGTGGGTTCGACAGCCCAAATGTAGTGGTCAACAGGGCTGAAGTCGTCGTCGAGAACAGAATAGTTGGCGCGGTGGTGTATAGTCTGGACTATGGGTTGATCCACCTCGAGGTGCCAGCGCTGCTTGCCTGTCTTGCGGTCGCTGGCGTAAAGGTCTCCATCGACGGTCGCCAGAAGTACAAAGTCTTCTACTTCCCAGTCCTCCAGACTCCGCGCAAGCTGCGGCGAGGCCTGCCCAGAGCCAGAGGCGCTGGTAGGCTGGTGGTGTCTTGGGGGATGTGGTGCTCGGACGGACTGAGCCGGAGCTAAAGTTGCGAGGGCGCTCACATCGTCGGTGATGATAGGGTCGTTTTTCTTTTTATCGTTTTTGCTTAGGGAACCTGTGGACTTTTCGAAGCGATTTTTGCTATCGACTGGCTGCCGAGAGCGCTCCCCGACAAAGTTGGCTAATTGATCATATTTTTCGCGGCTGGTGGCGTCGCCAGAGGCGCTCGGGTTTTGCAAAGTTGGAACCAGAGCAGCGGGCCAGCCATGAAGGGTGGATTTTCCAGGAAAATGGTCGTTGGTATTGTCATCATCTTCTGAGCCATAAACATCAGCTTTTGCGGTCTGGGGCCGTGGCTGGGGTCGTGGTTGCTGCTGCTGCTCCTGCTGGGTGTTGGCAACTGTGACCCAGGAGAGCAGAAGGATAGCGACGGCAAAGAGGAGTTTTTGTTGTTGCAGGAGCCCTCGCGCTTCGGCTGGCGGTCGTCGTAACATGTCGATGATGACCGTGGCCGCTCGATCACATGGGTGATCCGAAGGTGCGTAGTCTGTTACGCTTGACGCTCAAGCCGTGGTGTGGCCATTCCCTCCGGCGGACCGGCGGAGGGGTCACAGGACAGTTGGAGGGGGGCTAAGCAAAACCGTTGGAGATGGTAAGAAGGGACCAGTATGATTTGAGGCGAGTTCTTTGTTCTGGCCTCTTCTTGACCTGGTCACGGGATTACGATGCAAGCGTACCGCTGGCGGAAGTGATGATAGATGATGGATGAGGATGATGGACGGCCCTTTTTTCCTCTCTGGAGCCTGCAGGGCGGCGTGTCAGCAAGGGTACTCAAACGCGTGGGAATATGCAAGTATACGCAAGATCACAGTGTGCATCGACACGGCCGTGAAACTCAATTTCGGGAGGCCGTCGTGCTGGCCAATCTTTGCATGATTCTCAGCGACCTGTTTGTCGCGGGTTCTGACGAAAGTGCCTGGTCCCCGACGTTGAGTTTCTCTTGGCAACAGCTTTTCTAAGAACTACACTTCATTCGAATCCTCGGTGCACAGGCGCATGTCGCCCAATCTTGTGGCATGGGACCCGCCTGCTAGTTTACCAAAAGCTTAAGTTTACACGCAGTTTAAAAAGGGTGGTTGGCCGACCCTTATTTTCATCCAGTTCGAAGATGATGGTGATGATTGATCTCGCGTCGTGCGGACACGCTGAGGATACCACGGATGCACTTGATGCCTGAGACACCAGGCAGAATATGGCAAGGGCTTGGCCACGTCTGTCACGAATTACAGGCGCAGGCGCCATGTGCTCAAAAAGCGCGCCATCTGTCCATCTCTCTCATTTCTTGTGAATGGACCCGTATGAGGCTTCCGTGATAATGTGTGAGGCTCCTCGCGTGGGCTGAGCCATAGTCACGTGACCTTCAAGATTTAGGATGCATGCGAACGACGTAAGTCAGTATAACCGGCACCACCTCTTGGCGGCAGCGAGGGTCCAGTGCGTTGGTGTCTCTCTGGGACGCCCTTGAGCGTCGTTATTTTTGATTTGATTTGATTCAAAAACAACTCCCTGGGGCGCCCTTGAGCGTCGTTGATTTGATTTGATTCAACAACGACGCT
This sequence comes from Cerataphis brasiliensis yeast-like symbiont, assembly GCA_000372705.1. Lineage (NCBI taxonomy): Eukaryota > Fungi > Ascomycota > Cerataphis brasiliensis yeast-like symbiont. Next base: position 67,548 of record KB853406.1, read on the forward strand.
CAAGGGCGTCCCAGAGAGACACCAACGCACTGG